>JAPPVO010000016.1:135040956-135241604 GCA_030407325.1 Camellia japonica | reverse complement strand
TCCAGTTCTTCAACGACCAAGAATCAGCGGATGCTTCAATCAACTGGTTCGACTATGAGGAGTCGGCAGAAGTCACTGGGTGGTTAGATGATCAGCCAGACATTGTAGAATTTCAGCAGGCCCGGCAGGGGCGAGAGAGTATCGATGATGGCCGGAAGGGCCGAGGGTCAGAATCCACCGCCGGAGAGCGCCGGCGTTAAGAATTTCGCTCAGAATTCGGGGATCGTAAATACAGGGAATATTGAACAACCGGCTGTACTGACGCAGTTGGAACAACAAAGTTTGACGATTCTGAAAGAATTAGGAAAGCCAAGGCCCATGTGGGGGTCGAAAGTGCCGTGTGCACAGGAACGAGAATGCTGTGGGCATAAAGACTGAAGGTGCTGCGAGCACGATTATACCGGAGCCGGACAGATGTCTGTCGGCTGCCGATGGAATGTGGTGGGAAGACGATGACTTATGTCTTGCCCACAGACGAAGACTGGGCAGGTGCTCAACCAGATGATACCTGGTATATGACGAGATCGCTCATATGACCAGGAGTGGGCGGTATTTCAAGCCCCCACCTTGATCAACCTGAGGCATCTGGAAAAGATAAAGAGGCTGAGAAACAGAGAGAGAAACAGATAGAAGAAGAAGCTGTGCTCAAACAATTGAAGAAGATACAAGCAGACATCTCCATCTGGGGACTGCTTATGGCATCAAGGGTGCACAGACAGGCCGTCCTATCTGCCATGGACAAGGCCAAACTCTCAATAGACACTACACCAGAACAGCTGGTTGGGCTGGTTTTTCCGGGAGGAGGTTCCCCGGCATTAACCTTTTCAGACAAGGAGTTGCCGCCTGAGGGTGAACCATAACAAACCTCTCTACGTCTCCGTGGAGTGTAGAGATAAATGGATACCGGTGGTACTTGTTGATACCGGGTCCGCCATCAATGTCTGCCCAGTCAGAACAGCATATGCAGTTGGGTTGAAGCCCGCGGACTTCACACCAACAACTCAGGTGATCAAAGCTTACGATAATACGAGTAGGGAAGTGATGGGGATTGTCAAGATTCAAACTAAGGTTGGTCCAGGACAACACGACGTCGAATTTCATGTCTTGGACGTTCCCGCAACCTTCAACTTACTCTTGGGGCGGCCGTGGCTGCACCAAGTAAAGGCAGTCTCCTCAACTCTACATCAGATGGTGAAATACCCCTATGGAAAGGGAGTAGCCACTGTATTTGGGAACTCATCAATCCATCCCCTCCGGAGGTATCTACGCCGGTCCTGGAAATTGAGCATGGCACAGAAGATGTCTTCTTATCAGGATTCACTTTGGCCGAGGCCCGGGTAGTACAGAACATTATGGCTGTGAATGAAGGTGTGTACGTCAGTGCCCAATCCGTCTACCTCATGAACAAGCTACAACATATTCCCGGGATGGGATTAGGAAGAGCGGCAGGAAAGGAGTCGCAGCGTTGGCCGAAGTGCCACACAATCCGCATACCTTTGGACTGGGTTATCTGCCCACCAAAGGACTGGGTGAGGAAAGGAAAGGAAATGGCCGGCAGAGCCAGAGCGAAGCAGGCTGGGAAGCCGTTTGACCTAATACACAGGCCCATTCAGGGTACCCTGAACGGACGCTTCGTCCGGGAGGGGGAAGATTTCCCATTTTGCGGCTTCCCAGAGCCGTGGATAAACGCAGAGAAGAAGCGCGTCCCAGGCTTCGAGATTTTCTTTGATTTGCAACTATCCGGGGATGACGTTGCCACAGAGCAGACAGACCCAACAACTGAGGTTGAGCAGAATAAAGCAGGGGATCCTGAGGGCACAGAATTTGAAATGGGGGTAGCACTGGCATGTCTCCTCTCTGATCCTCCGATCGACCAAGAGTGCTTGGGGGATAACTTCGTGGTTTCCATGATTGGGAGATGAAACGGCTGCGAGCCGACCAGCAGCTATCTTGGATGCATCAATCGCACCCTCTCTCACTTGGCAGTACGAGGAGGGATTTTTGTCCAGCAGCACCGGGTCAGGTAGTGAGCCGGAATCTGATTCCACCGAGTCTTGTGAGTCGGAATCAGGTTCCAGCTCGACTGAGTCTGAGTCTGGTACTCCTGGGGATGTTAACCCGGATGCCACAGTCCTGTCCAGGTCGTCTTTTTCCTTTTCTTTTGAGTCTGTTGTAACAGAAGAATTGGACGATTTGGATGAACTTAATGAGAATGAGGTGAATGTGGTTTCCGAGTATTTCTCCGTGCCTTGATTTATTGCATTAATTCAGACTTTCAAAACTTTGATGAAAACGACGAGGACGAAGTCCCTCCGGTTTTACAACGTTTAATTGAGCAAGAGCAAGAGAGATTTGTTAAGCCATTAATGGATGAAATCATTTCCGTGAATATTGGTACTGAGGAGGACCCGCGGCTGGTCCAGATCGGGTCCACGTTGTCTTCGGAGGAACGCGAGCGCTTAGTCGCTTTATTAAAAGATTTCAAAGATGTTTTCGCGTGGTCCTACGAAGACATGCCTGGAATCGATCCTGAGATTGTACAGCATCGGATCCCCCTTGACCCCGAGGCCCGACCTGTCAAGCAGAAACTCAGAAGGATCCGCCCGGATTGGGCTCTTAAGATTAAAGAAGAGGTCACCAAGCAAATTGACGCAGGCTTCCTGCTGGTATCAGAGTATCCGACTTGGTTGGCCAACATTGTTCCGGTGCCGAAGAAAGATGGCAGGATCCGGTGTGTGTAGACTTCAGGGATTTGAACAAAGCTAGTCCGAAGGACGACTTTCCCTTACCGCACATCGATGAGTTGGTAGACTTCACAGCAGGGCATGCATTGCTCTCATTCATGGATGGCTTCTCAGGATACAACCAGATAGTGATGGCACCGAAGATAGGGAAAAGACTGCATTCACCACCCCGTGGGGGACATACTGCTACAGGGTAATGCCGTTTGGGTTGAAGAACGCTGGAGCTACTTATCAACGGGCCGCGACCACAATACTACATGATATGATCCACAAAGAGGTTGAGGTGTATGTGGACGACATGATTGTCAAGTCCAAGGAAAGAGAGGGCCACTACACCGCCTTGCATAAGTTTTTCCAAAGGATCAGGGAATTCCGGTTGCGGCTAAACCCTCAGAAATGTACATTCGGTGTTACAGCGGGAAAAATGCTGGGGTTTCTGATTACACAAAGAGGCATCGAGGTCGATCCTTCCAAAATCAAGGCCATCTTAGAAATGCCACCACCAAGGACTGAAAAGGAGGTGCGAGGCTTTCTGGGTAAAGTGCAATTCATAAGACGGTTTATCTCAAAATTAACCTTGACTTGTGAACCACTTTTTGGTCTCCTGAAGAAAGGAAAGAAGTTCCAATGGGACGGCCGATGTCAAGCTGCATTTGAACAGATTAAAGAATATCTACAGAACCCGCCCGTGTTGTCACCGCCAGAACCAGGGAAACCGTTGATTTTGTATCTGTCAGTAACTGAAACTACGATGGGCTGCATGCTTGCACAAGAATCAGAAGACAAGGTGGAGAGAGCCATCTACTATCTCAGCAAGAAGATGCTGGAGTATGAAACCCGGTATACACCGCTGGAAAAGGCTTGCTTAGCTTTGGTATGGGCTACCAGGAAGCTGCGGCACTACCTGTTAGCTCACTCTGTAATGTTGGTTTCACGACTTGATCCCATCAAATATCTCTTCGAGAAACCAGCGCTTACGGGTAGGCTAGCTCGTTGGTTGCTGTTGCTCTCCGAATTTGATCTTACGTACGTGACACGCAAGTCAGTGAAAGGAAGAGCAGTGGCAGAGTTCCTTGCCGACCACCCGGTTGAGGGGGATGAAGCAGTTGAGTACCTGTTCCCAGATGAATCAATTCTGCACATCGACGATGAAGCTTGGACGATGTACTTTGACGGAGCGTCAAATCAACACGGGTATGGGATAGGAGTGTTGCTGATAGCACCCGATGATTCCCGTATCCCTCTCGCCTTCAAACTCCGATTCAAAGTCTCGAACAACGAAGCAGAATACGAGGCGTGTATCGCTGGTCTAGAAGCAGCCCTGGAACTAGGAGCAAGACGGTTGGACGTCATTGGGGACTCGAACCTTGTTGTGTCTCAAGCTAAAGGAGACTGGAAAGTAAAAGAGGAAAAGATGATGATGTATCACCAAACCTTGGATTTGCTGATTCCTCGGTTTGAGAAGCTAAGTTTTACTCATCTACTAAGAGAGAACAACAGGTTCGCAGATTCTTTAGCAACTCTATCTTCTATGATAGACATCCCGTGTGGAGTCCGAATGCGTCCAGTCATCATTGACCAGAAATTCGCGCCTGCCTATGAGTCGATTGCAGCTATAGATGAAGTTCAGGACGAACACCCCTGGTACTACGACATCTGGAATTTCTTGGAGAAAGAAGCATACCCGCCAGGGGTAAATGCCAAAGACAAAAGGGCAATCAGAAGAATGGCAGTCCAGTTCATCATCTGCAGGGGTAAACTGTATAAAAGGGGTCATTTGGGAATGCATAAACTGTGTGTTGATGCCGAAGAGTCGAAGCGTCTGATGGAAGCCATCCACGGGGGCGAATGTGGTGCACACATGAATGGGGTAATGTTGGCACGGAAGATTCTCAGACAGGGTTATTACTGGTCCACCATGGAGGAGGATTGTATTAGTTTCGTCCGGCGATGCCACAAATGTCAGATTCATGCAAATCGTATGAACATCCCGCCAACAAAGCTGTACAACATGACTTCGCCATGGCCGTTTTCAGTCTGGGGAATTGATGTAATCGGAGCAGTTACGCCGAAGGGGTCGAATGGGCATGAGTTCATCTTGGTAGCGATAGATTATTTCACAAAGTGGGTTGAGGCCCAATCTTATGCGGTGTTGAAGGCTTCGCATGTAGCAAAGTTCATCAGAAACAACATCATCTGTCGCTATGGGGTCCCAAACGAAATAATTTCAGACAATGGTTCCCACTTCAAGAAGGAGGTGATTGATTTGTTGGAGAAATACAACGTGGCTTTTCATAAGTCATCTACCTATCGGCCGCAAACCAATGGAGCAGTTGAGGCCGCCAACAAGAATATCAAGCGCATACTACAGAAGATGGTGGAAACCTACCGGGACTGGCCAGATAAGTTGCCGTTTGCTCTGTGGGGCTACAGGACTTCAATCAGAACTTCTACTGGAGCGACTCCGTACTCGTTGGTTTATGGGATGGAGGCCGTTCTACCTATTGAGATTGAGGTTCCGTCATTACGAGTATTGGCCGAGTGTCAAATAGCCGAGGCAGACTGGCAACAGAGCAGATTTGAGGAACTCATGCTTTTTGATGAAAGAAGGTTGAAAGCACTGTACCACGTCCAAAGTTATCAACGTAGAATCGCCCGGGCTTTTAACAAGAAGGTTAAGTCCAGGAATTTGAAAGAAGGAGATTTGGTGCTCAAAGACAACCGAGCTCCCATCCACGACCCAAGGGGCAAGTTCAGACCTAATTGGACTGGTCCCTACATCATCAAGTCAATCTGGTCAGGTGGAGCTGTGGTTCTGATGGATCTAGATGGCTTAGAGTTTTCCCAACCGATCAACATGGACAAGTTGAAGAAATACTACCCCTGAGAGGCTCGCTAGGCCGAAAACCCGAAAGGGCGACCTAGGCAAAACTCAGAGCACAGAAAATTTGAAATTATAAAAACTGAGCTCGCAAGGTTGAAAACCCGCAAAGGGCGGCCTTGGCAAAAGTTAGAGCGCAAAAGGAGAGTGAAAATACCCGAGCGAACCTAAGCCTGAACTACGTAAGGCTTGATTCCCATCTTTGGGATACGTAGGCAACTTCGTCTTGAAGTTCAGCCACAATCTTTTCCCCGATCAACTTTGTCCATTTGATCATCTCAGTCATCTTTGTTCATCAGCATTTATCGTGATCTCCGGTACAGTGCTATTCAGACTAGGGGCAACTTTCCGTTGCAATGAAGTGCTGCGGTACCTTTCAAACTAGGGGCAACTTTCCAGTTGCTAGGATCCGGGGTTGTGCATCTCAGTGACAGATCTCAGGCGTGTCCAGTTTTGATCCATATCGAAAATAGTTTTGAAAAGTTTTAATAAAAGTTGACTTTGTTCAAATTAATCTTTTTACAACTAAGACCATTTTTGGACCAAAGCGGAGAATTTTCAGTACCACAACCTTCAATTTCATTGATTTCAAACAGAGTTCTCTTGCTCTTGCATACAATTGAAGTTGCTTTTTATTACACTCAGGAAGAAAACTTGAAAGTACTATAAAGCAATAAATCTGGGGCATAGTCAAGTCAGGTGTTCCTGCGCCCCCTGCCAGAGCTAGTTGAAGCCTCTGATGTCAACCTAGGCCCAACCTGCGCTTCTTCGTTGAGCCAATCCCAGCACTCATCAGACAAAATGCAACTAAAAGTGGGAGCAGGAGTCAGAAGTTCTCTACTTTCCCACGCTGCGGCCTGCCGAGCCAACTGTGCACCTCGAACTGGAAATGTAGCTGGATACTCTATCCCCTCTGGTGGGCAAGTTTGATCATGGCCGAACTGGCGCAAAATACGAAATGGGAAATAGAATACGCAGTGAGTCAAGCCGATCAATCGAATTCCAACCTGTCGAGACATGCTGTAGCTCATCGCCGGGAGATTGAGCCAAGGGCAGCGCCACGCGATGCGATCTGCCGACAAATTGCACATCCATTCAAACCACCATCCCTCATCAAGGGCGTTGACTAGGCGTTGTCGAAAGAAATAGCCACGGGCTGAGTATGCAGGGCAAGAGTCTACAACTTGCAATTTGTCCATTAACCATATCTGGGGAGGGATGAAAAATGAGAGAATAAAGAATAGAGAGATGTACGATGAGAGAAAAGTAAGATGAGGGTTTTGTGAGAAAAACCGAGCCTGAGGGCCGAGTGATGTGAGCAAATACATATGTGAGCTTGGGTGGGAAACATTACCTGCAGCAGTAGTGGACTCCCTGCAAACCTGGTTGTCTCCCCACGGTAGAAAGTATCCAGGCCCATCAGTGTTTCTGCCAAGGTCATGGCGACGCAACTTCTTCCTTCTTTCAAGCCCTGGGCCACCTCAATTAGACGGACGTCGGATCCTCCGAAGCTGGAGACAAACAGAAAATGAGATAACAGGCATAAACAGAGGGCGTGTTGCCGGAAGCCTTGCCAGTGGTGGTCGCCGCGGTCACCAGCATCGGAGAACCGGTAAATCAGGCTTGGGATATCCAACATTCCGTTACAAATCAGGGATCGAGCATCATGTGCGTTCAGTCCACACATCCGCCCTAGGGTTTGGGCATGGCCAAAATTGAGTCGAGGCAAGATTTCCTCACCTCGCTCGGATTCTATCAAAACTTGAAAATCTTCAAAAGTGGGACATACCTCTTGCCCTCCGAAGCTGAAGACATGCGTCACCGGGTTCCAAAACCTTGCCGCGGCATAGAGGAAAGGGAGATGCAGTGAAGTCCGGCCCAGCGTGAATAGTGCATTCAAGCCGAAACCCCGGAAGTTCAACTTTTCCGAACCGTCCAGAGAAGAAATCCAAGTTGTGAGATTTTCTGCGAGAAATGCCTCCATTTTTGTGAGAAACGGTGATGAAATGAATTAGTTCCAAGGCTGGGGCTTTTATAGGGGGGTAAAACACTATTCAAAGGACACGTGTCAAAAATCTGGGGGTTGTGGGGGAGGTGGCCGGCCGGCCATCTATCCTAGTAGGCCGGCCACCCTCTAGTCTCCAAATGCAAAATTTGTTCGGCCACGCATTGGTCCTGTTTTGCCCTCCGGAAAGAAGTTTGAGGCATTTCTACGCATCGAGGATGTCGAAGGCCTCCATTTCTCTCAGTTTCGGATACGTTCCATCATCCAGATCGTCCGTCCGAAGTGCGCTTTGTTGTACTTTTGCTTATCGAGTTGTTGTTTTGTTTATCGAGTTGTAAGTTTTGTCGAGCTGTCGCATTTTGTGTTTAGAGTTATTACCTTTTGCTTGCGCGACTTTGTTAAGTCTTGTTTATTGAGTCGTTAACATTGTTGTACTTTGCTTATCGAGTTGTAAACTTGCTAAGATTCTGTTATTTCTTAGTAAGTCAAGTTGTTTGATTTGTTGCGTCGGTTCATTACCTGACCTGGTGAATACACAAGGCACATTTCCATTCAATCTCATCTTTGTGCAAAATGATGCGTTGCGATGCTAAGATTTTCAAATACAAACATCTTTTCAAAAGCTGTTTCATTCCATCATGTTTTACAACAAATAAAGGTACAAGTTTTACAGAAAATAAAACTGCCTAACAATGTGCAAAGTGCTACAAACTACTAGCAAAAAGTAAAATAAAGCAGGAAATAACATCAATATCCTCGGGAACGGGAATGAGGAGGCCCTCTCATCCTCTTCTGCGGGATAACCTCTGCACCATCATCACCATCCGGGTCGGAGCTGTCATCCTCAGGATCCCCCTCAGCCTCACCTCCACTCCCGGAACCAAGACCGGAGCCTCCCTCCCCAGCGGATGTATCTGACTCACGGTCTGCGACCTCCTCATCCTCCTCCTCAATAATGGGTGCCCTGCGTCTGCGAGACGACCCTGCTCCTCGAGCTCCTCGGACAGGCCTAGATGGCCCTGCTCCCTGAGAAGGCCTAGATGGCCCAGCTCCTCGAAAGGGCCCAGATGGCCCAGCGCCTCGACCCCTCTGAGAAGGCCCGGGTGGCCTGGCCTGCGATGGATCATATACGGGAGGCATCTGAAAGTGAAAAGTTCAATACATCAGTTCAAATATGAAAAGCAGATGCAAATGCAATATGTGAGTGGGGTGTGTGTCAGATGTGCTCTACACAGACTATCAATACAGCAGAATGTTCAAAATCAGTATGTTATCAGAACTATGCTAATACCTGCACGCCCATGAGGGCTAGATGTCCCTCCCTCCGTAGGATCATGCCCTCGAATGTGGCCAGCATCCCGAGCAGCTCGTCCGTGTACTCAACTGGAGGCTGCAAATACAAATGCAAAACTATCAGTAAGGGAATGAACGTCCAAATATCTGACTGATGAATCAAAGCTGAAAAACATACCGGGGGTGAGTCAGGGTCTCTGACATATCTGTGGTCAGGAAGAGGAGGCTCTAGCGGGACCTGGTAAGGAGTCCCGAATCGCCAACTCGTCAGCTCGGTCGGCATGTCTGGCCACCCAGCATGTGGATGAAGAGACGGAGGGATCGGAGGAATAGAACTACCTCTACCCCTAGATGCACCAGCCCTGCTAGAGGAAGGGATGTCCGTGGCACGGGCACGACTCGAAGATGGTATGTCAGTGGGCCTCAGTGTCGGAGCACGCACTCCCGTCAAGGGGGGCATCAGATATATGCGACGATAGGTGGCGTAGTCCCCCTCCATGAGATGTAACAAGGCATCCGTGCCCTGCATGGCACTAGTGACCTCCTGAGCAGAGAGTCTGTCCGCAGTCCGCATAGTGGCTGGAGGTACAGCAGGAGGGTCCTGAGAATCGTACCCCCACACCTGGCGCAGAAAGCGTTCCCCCAGGAACCATGCCCTACCGATCGGTCCCTCGAGCAGGAACCTATACTGGGAATTAGTCGATCCTCCGGGATACTGATATCGGAGGCCATCACCTAAGACTGCCCAAGGCTGCCAAGTGATCTGCGGATGACCAGTGCATAAATCAATCAGAGATCAGGAATATACAGGGCAAATCAGATGAAAATGAAAGGAACTGAGAGTTCTGAAGTACCTCTGTCGTCCGCACAGTATCAAAATACTGTCGCAGGTAGAAGAGAGTCTCTCGAGGTCTCGCTCGGTGCGGGCCCTCAAATACCAGCGAAAACGGAGCCATAAGAAACCCCGCCACCTCCATCTCCGGGGCTAACGCGGGAAAATACACATACACCCATAGCTGAGAAAAACAGTGCGGAATGTGAATCCAAAGTGCTAAAGGCAGAATACAGTATGTAAAGTGCGCCGTGTGTGCAATGAACAAGTAATGAGAAGCAGAAATGTAAATCAAGGGGACAGAACGTACCTCCCAGGCTCTCCAGTAGCCGCCGAGCAAGTCTCCCCGCCCGCGAGAGGCCGCACTCATGTAGCAGTAGAGGGTAGCCAGGCCAGCGCCACCCCAGTCATACCGATGGACCTGTGATAGGTCCACCAGGGCACTCAGAAGGTATAAACCAACAGTGTTCCCCCTGTCGGCAAACAGAGTGGTGCCAAAGAGGAACATGAGAAAACCTCGGGTGTACTGCTCAATCTCCTCAGGAGACTCAGGCTCCATCTCTGGCCTCCGAAAACGGGAAGAGAACCAGGTGTACCGGACTCTCCCGGAAGCTCTGTCTACAGGTGGGCGAGCCCCCAACAGATACATCCATGCTGCCTCCCACTCACCCATATCCTCGTCGTAAGGAATGGGCCAACCGTCTGTGTCTAGGCCGGTGAGCACAGCAAAGTCCAGCGGGGTCATAGTCATATCCCCAGTGGCAGAGAAATGGAAAGAATTGGTGGTGTCCCACCATCTCTCCACCAGAGCAGCTAATAGTGTCCTGCTGGCAGGGCAGTGTGATAATCCCATGCAAAATGGTCCAAACCCTGCTGCGTCAACTAAATCCCGGACAGCCTCCGGGAGCTCAGCGTACCACTCCCTCGCGGCAGTGGAGCCATATCCTCGTACTGTACGAGAGCCAACCTGCGTTCAGAATGAATGTATATGTCAGAATCAAATGAAGAAGCTGTGTGCAAGTCAAATGAAGAAGCAGTGTGCAAATAAATCAGTGTTTTGGGCTGCGTGTTCAAAATCCTAATCAGTGGGCTGCGTGTTCACTTTATTTCTACCTGGGCTGCGTGTTCAGTAAATTGGTGTTTTGGGCTGCGTGTTCAAATCATTAAACAGTGGGCTGCGTGTTCACTTTATTTCTACCTGGGCTGCATGCTGCGTGTTCACTTTATTTCTACCTGGGCTGCGTGTTCAGTAAATTGGTGTTTTGGGCTGCGTGTTCAAATCATTAAACAGTGGGCTGCGTGTTCACTTTATTTCTACCTGGGCTGCGTGTTCAGTAAATTGGTGTTTTGGGCTGCGTGTTCAAAATCCTAATCAGTGGGCTGCGTGTTCACTTTATTTCTACCTGGGCTGCGTGTTCAGTAAATTGGTGTTTTGGGCTGCGTGTTCAAAATCCTAATCAGTGGGCTGCGTGTTCGCTTTATTTCTACCTGGGCTGCATGTTCAGTAAATTGGTGTTTTGGGCTGCGTGTTCGCTTTATTTCTATCTGGGCTGCGTGTTCAGTAAATTGGTGTTTTGGGCTGCGTGTTCAAATCATTAAACAGTGGGCTGCGTGTTCACTTTATTTCTACCTGGGCTGCGTGTTCAGTAAATTGGTGTTTTGGGCTGCGTGTTCAAAATCCTAATCAGTGGGCTGCGTGTTCACTTTATTTCTACCTGGGCTGCGTGTTCAGTAAATTGGTGTTTTGGGCTGCGTGTTCAAAATCCTAATCAGTGGGCTGCGTGTTCACTTTATTTCTACCTGGGCTGCGTGTTCAGTAAATTGGTGTTTTGGGCTGCGTGTTCAAATCATTAATCAGTGGGCTGCGTGTTCACTTTATTTCTACCTGGGCTGCGTGTTCAGTAAATTGGTGTTTTGGGCTGCGTGTTCAAATCATTAAACAGTGGGCTGCGTGTTCACTTTATTTCTACCTGGGCTGCGTGTTCAGTAAATTGGTGTTTTGGGCTGCGTGTTCAAAATCCTAATCAGTGGGCTGCGTGTTCACTTTATTTATATCTGGGCTGCGTGTTCAGTAAATCTATGTTTTGGGCTGTGTGTTCATCATCAACTTGGACTGTGTGTTCAGAAAATCAGAGTTTGGGACTGTGTGTTCTACTCGTAGTCAATGTGCGCCGTGTGTTCACCTTCGAATTCGGGCTGTGTGTTCGACAAATCAGTGTTTGAGCCGTGGTTCAATGCTTAACTAATGTGTGCCGTGTGTTCACAATCAATCAGTCAGTGGGCCGTGTGTTCAGCAATTCAAGTGTTTGAGTCGCATGTTCAGAATGCAGGCAAAGTACTATGTCATAAGCTACAACTGTGTTTAAGCATGGCAAAGCTACAAAGTGCACGGAAAATGCGGAAAATAAAGTAAAATACCTCTCGTGCCTCGGAAGAGAGGTGCTGCTCCGGCTCTCGTAGAAGCAAGTCTCCGGGTGCCCGGTCGTTGAAGTCAGTGAAATGACGGAAAACCGCTCGCGGAAGGATGTGCACTGCCGGGGCATATCTCTCAGGGACAAAAGGACGGACCCTCGGGGGGAGTGCCATAATGTCAAAATCATCTCCGGCACCTGGAGGACCTCCGCCGTGAGGGAAATTGCCTGCCATTTCGAGAAATCTGCAAAAAGGAGCAAAAATGAGCAAAAATGAGCCAAAATTGGAAAAAGTCAACAAAAGTCAACTCCCGGGAAATGAAAAAGTCAACAAAAGTCAACTCCCGAGAAAATATTCCAAATATTGAGACAAACTTACCTCAAGTGGTGAAAATGAGAAGAGAAGCTCCGAAATCAAAATTTAGTCGCTTCAAAGTGCTTAAATCTGAAGAATTTCGCGAAAACAACTTGCAGAAAAGGCCGAAAAGCGCGTATAAAGTGCAGATCTGAAAGAAAAAATGGCTTAGAGAGCAAGAGGAGAGAATTTCACACCTGGGGGAGTGATTTCGGATGGAATGGGTGAGTGTATTTATAGGAAATGAGAAAAAGACGAAATTGCCCCTACTTTTGGGCAGATGGCCGGCCGGCCACCTTCCTGGCTGGCCGGCCATTTGCTTTTTGCAGCATGGCCGGTGGCCTCCCCTAGGACCACCACTTGGCCGGCCATGTTCCCCACTCCCCCCTCTAGCTCCCTGCAAATTTTGAGGAAGATTGGAGCTCCCGGGACCTGAAAAAGTTCAAGAAAAGTGCACTTTCTGGCGCGAAATTGCTCCGTCGGAACTTTAGCTGCAATTTCTGACATGTGTCTCATCATCACTCATCAAAATCGAGGTGTATCCTTTTTAATCATGTTGTAACCTCTCCAGGAGGTGAAACCGAGGCCGCGATTGAGTTGCCTTCGCCGAAATGCGCGTTTTCTTACTCGTTGTTTCGCAACCGACGGGCACCCTGATTCGTGCTCTTTTTGCATTGTTGTGCGTATAACTTGCATTCTAATCAACATTTTGCATTGTCATGCATGATTTCTTGGTGTACCATATCCCTGTGCTTGTGCATGCGTTGTCACGCCCGTTCCTTTCTCGCATTGTGATGCATTCACTCGCCGACACTGCGTGTGTCAAACTTTTGGAACCACAGGAATCACATTGAATATATGTTGTTAGCATATTGTTCTTGTTGAGTTTCTCTCTTTTGCAGGCACGATATTGTATGTACGGTTCATTTGAGGCTGGTGCGACCAGACGAATCGCGCAGGTATCGTATCTTCTCCGTGTGAGACGCGACGAGAATCGAATCATTCTCCGCATTCCTAACTGCATGAAATGTAGTTGTTGCTTTGCATTCTTGCTTAAAATTGTTGCATCTATTTGCGAATACTTGCCTCATTACAGCTTGCTGCATTTGCATGATCATTTGGCTCTGTGCATGTCGCTTTGCATTTTGCCCCCCTGCCTGCGGGCACGCCTGCGGGCGCATATCTCTGTTCATCTTGTATGATTGTCTAAGTCTTCGGCCTTGTCAAAAATGGGTCGTCTCTGGGCTTTGACATTCACTCCCGTCATTGTTATGACTTCCGAGTTCTGTCAAAGAGGGGCAACTGTAGACACCCCATTTTTGACCGACCTTAAGACTCAGACGTCGCCGATTGAGCGCTCGGTGATGTTGCATACTGTGCTCGTTCAGAAGTCTCAGAGTCGCGGCCGTGCGCCCTGCCTCCGGACTTCCGAACTCTCTTTTGTGCCTTGCCTCGGTTTGCGAACCGGACTCGGTTTTCTCTGTTTTCTTTCCTGAGGGAAGGGAGAGGTCTAACAGATCATCTCTCAGTGGCCGTGGGCTACATTTCGTGGCCGTAGGCCATTTTGCCCATTTCGGAGCCCGGTTCCCGGTTTTCGGAGCCGTCAGGCCGTGTGCCTCGGTTCGGGACCACCCAACCATCTCCGATTCCTCCGGTTCTTGGCATGCATCTCATTTACTCCCTTTCGAGGGACACTGGGGTCTTAGATACCCACTTCGTGGCTGAATGCCACTTTCGGTGCTTACAGCCGGTTTTCGGGCCCCGAACCTCGCGGTTTGGCCCCCGAGCATTCGTTTTGCATCGATTTTTGTTCATTTTTGGCAGGTACCTCTGTTTTATCATCAGGAAGATCACTGGAGGGTGGGAGGCTAGCAATTGTCCAAGCAACCTGTTATGCTCTTCCGGCGCCCCCGGCGCCCGTTTTTCTCACTTCCGGGCCAATGTTGACCACCCTAGGGCCATTTTCTTCGAGCCAAAACCACATATTTGTGATGTACACACATGGGAGGACCCTAAAAACCTATGGCCGGCCAGTAATTCTCTTTGGACCTTTTGAACCCCTCTTTGGAGTGGCCTATTCTCTCTCCTGTTTCAGAGTTGTCAAATTTGAACCACAGGGCCTTGTTGTACACACCTGGGAGGACACCATCATCTGGTGGCCGGCCATTAATTCTTCACTTCATTTTTGCCCCCTAGCCGGCCGGCCATGGGGGGTGGCCGGCCGGCCACCTCCAGAAAAAGCACTTGGCCGGCCACACTCCCCTCAGTGCATACTTTACAGCTGTATAGCTGTTTCTCCAAAATATCTTTGGCATCCGGGGGATATTTTGGGAGGGAAAGCTTGGGTGCATTTCCCTCCCCTTTTACACCCCTCTTTTGTCCATATAAGGGGCCTCCCAATCAGTCCTTAGGGTTAGAAAAATTGGGTTCAAGCATATCTCTCTCTATCACTCTCAAACTCTCAAGTTTTGGTCTCATTTGTTCATCAACACCAAGCACTACCTTCACCACTTCCATTTCAGCAGCAAAGGAAGGTTTTTCAGTGGCTAAGAAGCAACAAACTCAAGTCAAGAAGCAAAGAAAGACTTGTCTTCAAGGGTAAGTCTCAAATCCCCTCTTTTACACCATTTTCTTGCCTCATTTCTTAACCCTACTTGCTCACTGTTTTGAGCTCCGACCAATACTGAAAGTGGTCTTCTTTTGAGCTATTCTTGAGGTTTGTTTAAGGGCTCAACTCTGTTTGAGCCCTCCATCTTGCACTTCTTTCAATATCCTCTTGTATGCCATTATTTTGCATTGAATATTTGGCCTATGTGTGATCTGAATTGGAGCATCTCATGAACTGATATTGTGCTTATTTTGAGCCCCTCTTCAACATTGAAGAAGGGCTCAACCTTGTTTTCATGCTCCATATGCAAGTTGCTTTGAATCCATGTTTTACCCTTGTTTTTGGCATGAAATATTTGGCCTATGAGTGATCTGTTTTCGGGCATGAGGTAAACTGTGAGTGGGCCTATTTTGAGCCCCTCTTCAACATTGAAGAAGGGCTCAACCCTTTTTGGCCTCTCTATCATGCACTTGCTTCATAATTCCTTCAAATTACCGTAAACTTGCATGATTTATTTGACCTACATGCAGTCTGTTTTGGAACATTTCATGAACTGTGAATGAGCTTATTTTGTGTCCCTCTACAATATTGTAGAAGGGATCAACTTTTTTTGGGGTCTCCATGTTATACTTGCCTTTATATCTCTCTTTGACCCCATTTTGCATGCCTTTTTGAGCTTATCTAGCTTATGTTTTCGGTCATCATCAGAACTAGAAATATTCATATTTTGATCTTGTTGACATATCCATTGAGGGTCTTTTCTGATTTGATGGATGTTTGGGGTACTTCATGTTATAGCCTCATATATCCTCATTCTTGCATAGCATTTTTACCATGTTTTCATACTGAGTTGAGGGATGTCATCTACTGAAAATGTGCATATTTTTAGTCCCTCATCAGTGTTGTAGAAGGGTACTTTTCAGTTTGAGCATCGCATACACCACTTGCTTCAATACCCCTCTCTTGGCTCGTATTCTTGCATGCTATTGTTGTCCTATCTATGCTCATTATTTCGCCATGATTTGTACTGTGAATAATGCTATTTTGGGGCTGCCTTGCTACTGTTTTGCATACCATGTACCAACCATGCATGTTTAGTGTGGCTATAGGCCATTCCGGGTGCTTGTTATCGCATTTCGGAACCATTCCGTGCATTCGGTGTCATTTCCCCGCCTTTCGGGACTGTTTTGCATCATTTGTAAGTGCTGAAATTCCATTTGCATGTTTGCATATCATTTCCATGTCATTTCATGCTTTAATGCATCGCCTCGGTTTGCGCGCCCGTGGGCACGCATTTCGAGGCACCTCATTTTTATCCGACGGCCTCTCATGTGAGTGTGGCTGAGGCCCTCTCATGTTAGTATAAGTCCATTTCGCATTTCGCATGTCATTTCATGCTTTAATGCATCCCTCGGTTTGCGCGCCCGTGGGCACGCATTTCGAGGCACCTCATTTTTTTATCCGACGGCCTCTCATGTGAGTGTGGCTGAGGCCCTCTCATGTTAGTATAAGTCCATTTCGCATTTCGTATGTCATCTCATGCTTTAATGCATCGCCTCGGTTTGCGCGCCTGTGGGCACGCATTTCGAGGCACTTCATTTTTATCCGACGGCCTCCCGTATGAGAGTGGCTGAGGCCCTCTCATGTTGGTATAAGTCCATTTTGCATTCTGTATGCCATTTTCGCATCATTGCATTCCGTATGCCATTCTCTCGGTTTGCGTACCCGTGGGCACGCACTTCGAGGCATTTCATTTTAGCCTCATTATATATCATTTCCATGTCATTTTGCATTCCGTATGCATCGCCTCGGTTTGCGCGCCCGTGGGCACGCATTTCGAGGCACCTCATTTTTATCCGACGGCCTCTTATGAGAGTGTGGCTGAGGTCCACTCGTGTTAGTGTAAGTCCAATTGCATCGTGTATGCCATTTCATGCCTTAGAATCATCGCCTCAGTATGCGTGCCCGTCTGGCACGCACTCTGAGGCATCTCATTTTCATAAGCATTGAGCATGCTAGAATTGTATATTAGCTGCATTTCATGCATACCATGCATATTGCATCGTGTTCGGGATAGGAGTTAGCCCGGGCACGGGAAACGAGGCACGTTTCGTACTCCGAGTGACGGAACGGGTCTCAATTCCCCAGTCACCGACACTCCGGATTACCCATGATGGAGTTAGGTTTTGTTGTAGCATTCATCTGCATTGCACCCTATATTGAGTTGTGCAATCCGATTCCTCGGCCATCATGCATCGATATGCGTGATTGGTGGCACGAGAATCGAGGCATGCATATATTTGTGAAATACATTGCTATGCCCTTTTCCTGCTCTCTGTTGCAGCAAAATAAGGAATCAGCAACTTTTCGGAGTCTGGCGCGCATTTCGAGAACATTGCAAACAGAGGCTAAATTGGGCATCCCAATGGATTTCTGCGCAAAGGCAGCCCAGCATACATCATTCATCAGAAGCGAGGCAGCCCCTGGCTTGCATGCCAGTTTAAAGCTTTCTTAGTTTAATTTGTTAATTAATTAGAAAATCTGTAATTTCGGACTGTAATTTCGGACTGTATTATTCTTTTATTCGGACTGTATATTTATTCGGACCCTCTGCGCGAGGGCATAACTGTAATAAGTGTGCGTGAGTGTGATGTATGTCTTCCAACCCCACGTCCTTCTTCCCTTTTATTTACCCGCTTATGATGGTTAGATATAGGGCATATTTCAATTAGCATACAGTATGACGGCATGTTTGCATCATTCATCTGTTTTGCACGCACCGGGCTCGGCGCATCATACAAACTGCATTTGTATTTCGATTCCAAATTGAATACGTGTTAGTTGTAGCATTCCATATGCCATGTTTAGAATAGCCGAGCCTGCTATAGTTGCATTATTGCATGCGTTGCATTAGGCATTTCTGTATATTTAGGATCATGCATTGATTTCTAATCGGTTTTTTTGTTTTGGCTTGGAGTACTCGGTAAGTTTTATGCTTTAGCATCCTTGCATGCGTGTGAGTGTTGCCATGATAGCATGCTTACCATGAGGCTAACTGCTTATGTGATATAACTGCCTTGGATGCCTGTGGGTGGAGGCTGAGTTACTTGAATTGGGACAATGCGTTGACTGTTTGTTTTAAGCCCACTAGATAGTGGCAAAATCATGTTTTCTAAGCCCACCTGAGGGTGGCAAATCCACGTCTTAGCCTACCTGCGGGTAGCACCATCAAACCATTTTCAAACAAACAAACATGAAATGTTTTGTTCCAATTCAGGCGGCCCAGTCTATACTTGTTTGCTGCGAGCATCACATAGTAACCTAGGCTAATAACCGGAATAAGAGCATACAATGTTTTCAAAATAAGATATCATGGTTAGTAGAGGCCGGTCTTTGACCGGGCGAGCGGGGGTGCTCACGAAGTGACCTTCCCCAATCGTACCCAAGTTCCCGAGCCGAGGCAACTTTGGTGATGACGGACACGTGGCCTTTGGCACCGAGTCAGGGTTTCCTAAATTTCCCATTAAAAAACATTTAGGTGGCGACTCTGTATCTGGCGAAGCAGTCCATGTTTGGCACTTCTTTCAAAAAATCTGTTTTCAAAACGATTTGCCGGATTTGGACTCTTTGGTTCAAGATTAAGAACCGTGACATTTGAGTCCTTGAACTGTAGTGACCCCAATATGAACAGAACGGGACTTAACCCTCCCGGGGCGTTCGGGGACGTCTACACTACCACATTAGAGTATCGCATCATACCTATTACATTAGTAAAAAGGTATATTTGTCTACCAAAACTCTTATCAAAATAAAAAAATATACTACACGGAAAGAAACTCTCTACTAATAAGACTTAATAGATCAATAAAAAAAAATTAAGCCTAATTAGAGTACTTGTTTATGAGATAGGATTTATTGATAAATATCCCAATCAATAAATATTAAATATTAATACCATATGAATTTTTCACAAAAACATCACAAAATTTTTCACAAAAAACTTGAAGATTC
The DNA here is from genome assembly GCA_030407325.1 of Camellia japonica. Lineage (NCBI taxonomy): Eukaryota > Viridiplantae > Streptophyta > Magnoliopsida > Ericales > Theaceae > Camellia > Camellia japonica. The sequence continues at coordinate 135,222,464 of JAPPVO010000016.1, read as the reverse complement.
GTTTTATGAAGGGGAAATAACAAATCAGTTGAAGGTTGAATATTTTTTTAGATTAATAGTAAAATTTTGGGAGATTTGGTCAAAACTCTCTTATAATAAAACTTTAATGCATTAAGGACAAGTACACAAAATTTTCCTTCAAAAGTCCAACACATACCATTATTATCAAAAATATTAAATTTTAAAATAATATAACTTTTGATATAGATGTCGATTTTTAATAAAATTAGTATTTTTAAAATTCTCTTATCAAAATCTATCAAATAAGATCTATATTGACTATGAAATTCTTTTTTTAAAAAAATATTACCGTCGAAATTGATGTAAACAGTAATAGTAACATGTTACTCTGGTTGACAGAAACATGTTATTCTGCCTCATAGTAATATGTTACTATATTTGACAGTAACATGTTACTCTGGCAATATTGTCTAAGAAAAAAAAATATATATTTTACTTCGTCCTTACTCAATTATGTGTTTTCTCTTTAGGGGGTTTATGAAGTAAAATAAATTAGGCTGTTATTTTCACCAAATAAAGGTTCAATGGAAGAGTTTTGACTAAATTTTCCTAAAATTTATAACTTTAATTATTAAGAATCAAACTTTTTTCATGTGTATGCAATTATTTTTGAAAATTTAATAAGATTTGTAATTTCTCCTTTTATGAATACCTAAATTTGGTTTTTTGGTTTATTGGCTTTTTTGGATTGCAACACCTTTCTATTTTTTTGTACGTTTTTTTTTAAGTAAAAAAAAAAATCAAAAAATTAACTTTTAACCTACTTCTCAAAATAAGCCAAATTATAATTTTATGCATTCCCCATAAATTATAAATTAAAAATAAGATGTGAATCAAAATTCTATATCGGTATGGAGTTACATAGAGGTGGAAGTAGGTGGTAATTTAACATTGTTACTTCTTATCTACTATATTTGGCACAATGAATAATTAAAGGGGTATTTAGTTTAACATCTTTCTTCAATTTTGAGTAATAGAAGAGGTCACAACAATTTTTTTTGTAACCTAAATTCTCTCACCCATTCCTATATATCACACTTACTCTCTCATTCTCTTTCCAATCTCCCCCATAAACTAAAAAAACCCAAAAAAAATAAAAATAGAAATAAAAAATAAAAAACTCAATATGGCGCCAACTGGGAAACTTTCAAGCTATATTTTATCTTTCGCAGAATTGCGCTTATAGCAAAGAATCACAGAAACTTCTCTACCAACCACACTATTGCTTCATTTTCAACATCTATAAACTTAGTTCACCAACAAACCCCCAAAAATTCTTAAATCCCAACCCCAATTTCCCCTGAATTAGGGTTTGGAAAGACTCCATCAATGGTTGGTGCATTAGTCGAAGGTGCAGCTTTGGGAGCTACAATTCTGATCACTAGCATCAATTCCATTCTGTGTCTAGACTAAAATTACACTCAAAACAGTGAAAGGTAAAGCCTTCCAGCACCTTCCCACAAGCTGTGCACTGGCTTGAAGTCAAATTCCAAGGATGGTGGAAGAGTAGGGTGAGAGGGTGTTGTGGGTGAAAACGATGATCAATCTGTGAACGTCAGTTGGCCTATGATTCGTCTAACAAGCAGTTGTAGTCAAGGCAAACATAGATCCACCTTCCATTGATGGGTTGCTTGCAGCTAGAGCATCGAAATTTAAAATTTGTTTTGTTGTCACAGACAATCAAGGGATGTGGGTGGTGTAGATGTTGAATTTGAAAACATTCCTTGTGTATCTCTGTGATTATTTATGTAGGATTGAACTTTTTCTGTAATTTGGGTGGAAGCAGAGAAATTTTAAAACACAGAGCAAATTTGAAAACACAAAGAAAATCAAAGAAATTAAGCAATCGGAGAAAATTTAAACCAAAGAAATTTCAAAACATAGAGAATTTTGTCTGAAATTTTTTTGTATTTTAAAATTTCGTTAGATTGATATTTCTCTAGATCTAAATTTTTCTGAATTGAAATTTCTCTAAAAAAATATTAAAGGACCCCAACTAATATTAAAATATTGCATGTCTGGTATCTTATAAAATTTTAATGAGAAAAGTTGCGGATCATGAAATTTTTTTTATAAAAATGATCATGAAAGAGTTATGATCATTGGATTACCTTGATTAGTGTGTGGTGCTTTATTCTAAGTGTAATCCAAGGGTTACAAAGTTTTCATGATTATTTTCATGAAAGGTTTTTCATGATACCTAGCATTGCTGAATTTTAATATTAATGACTTAACCCATAACCAAAAGTAAAAATATAATCTCATCAAGTAGAATAAGAAAATAATAATGAATGATTGTGATTGAAGTAAGGATTTAAAGCACCACTGAAACAATTGTTGAATTATATCAATTTAATGCTATTCATTGTTAATATATAATAATAATAATTTAAATTTTAATGCGTGAATCATTGGACTTAGTTATTTGCACTGATAAACTTTGTAAATATTAATAATTAAAATATAAAATTTCTTCATATGTCTGTAAATATTTTTTAAAAGATCACTAAATTGTAATTTTTCCAATTACATTTTGTTAAGTTTTTATTATTGGCAACCCCGTTTGACAAAACTCCTTTGAGTTGTAATTTTATTCGCATTTTTATTTCAGTGAGGCTATGAGTTGTTAGAGGCGAATCCAACCCGAATCGTGCTTTGCAGAGAAGTTTGTGATGTCAATGATTTCAAGATTGCCACATCGCTGATTATTACGGGGGTTGAGCTGACGGATTGCGGCCGAAGCAAAATGCAAAATTACATTCAAAATTGCATGTTCGCTATTGCTCGCTCGAGCCAAGGAATGCTCGCTCGAGCTAAGGCTTTCTCGCTCGAGCCAAGGAGTTCTCGCTCGAGCGACGGATTGCGTCCACACAAAAACCTGAGAGAATTGATTGGTCACTCGAGCCAAGGATTCGTCGCTCGAGCCAAGGCACTAGTAGAAATCATGAAAACTAAGCTCTTCACTCGAGCGAGGAAAGCTTCGCTCGAGCGAGCTTCAAAATTCGGATTTCTTAAGGAGTTGATTTTCTTCCAAATCTAAGATTACTTTTGGTTCTCTATAAATACTTGGTTTTCTCCCAATACTAGACTAATTGATTGTACTTCTCCAGATCTTTTTTTTGGATCTTAAGGTTTATATTTAGAGATATTTTGCTAGTTTCTTTGATGTTTTATTGAGTATTCAACTCATGGTTTAAAAGAGAGTACATCAAAGGTTTTGTTTGTTATACAAAAGAGAGAGTTGTTCTTCGGTGGATTCTAAAGAATTCGAGCCTGAAGCTTCGGTGGATTCTGGAGTGGCTCATTAGAAAGACAATTCCGTGGTGAAGATGGGGTTGGAAGAGGCACATAGAGGTTGGTTCAATTAGGCGTTGTGGATTCGCTAGGTAATTGAGAGTATACCTGTGTAATTCCTTTAAATCTTCTTAGTGGATTGTTTTGTGGCTGTTGCCCGTGATTTTTTAATCATAGTTGGAGGTGTCCAATTGTGGTTTTTCCACGTAAAATCGTTGTGTCAAATTGTCTTTGATTGTTTGATTGGGATTGTTATATTCTGCTTAAAATTGGTACATAATCACAAATCAACATCTAGGGTTTCTAGATTTTTCACATTTAATGAAATTTATGATATAATGAATTAATTACTTTTAATAAAATTTATTATATATATAATTATTCATTTTATCTTGTGCATACACTTGATTGCTAGCCCCCTTTGTGTGTGTGTGTGTGGGGGGGGGGGGGGGGGGGGGGGGGGGGGGGGGGATTGAGATGGCTAGTTAAATCACACCAAGCAATAGTTTAGAAAGAAAACAAAACATAAAAAATAAAGTCGTTGATGTAAGTACTAAATTAATAGTCCTAATAATTAATTTTTAAAATGAAAAATAAGGATGAAAAACAAATAGTGAAATAGGGAAACTGAATACTAATCATTTGTTATTAACAAGAAATTTTAATAAAAAAAATAAAGTACTTTTTAACTAAAAATTTTGATCTATTATTGAATTATTGGTTTTAAGGAATGTTATTATTATTATTTTTCAATTATACATTGTCGAATGCATCTAATAGATTAGGAAAAATAACTAATAAGTCCTATTTTGTTATTAAGATTACTAATGAGTCCTATCAAGTTTCAATATGGATAACTAAGTCTATTTGTGATAAAAGGTTTCTAAAAGATTCATTGCTCCTTAAGGGTGGGTCTTATCTCAATTTTACCATTCTCATTTAATATGAACAACAATTTCATAAATAATTTTAACTTAATTAAAATTTAAAATTTTTATTGTAAAAATCATTAATCGTATACTTATAATTTTATTTATGAAAAATCATTTAACTTGAACAATAAGAAATAATTTAATTATAAAATTTCTAATAAATTAAAATTATTTATGAATTTTTTTGTTCATATTTTAATGAAAAAGATAAAATGGAAATAAAATATACTATCATGAACAATTGATTTTTTTTACGTATAAAAATTTATAAAATGAAATAATATTTATTTGTTAATATTGAAATTTGATATAACTCAATAATAATTTTCAAAACCAAATAACTTTTTGATAATTTTTTCATTGTGATTTATGACTTTTTTTAATACAATATCATACATTTTACAATTAAAAAATATAATTTAGATTAAAAATATTTTCATATTACATGAGGGATAAAATTGAGATAACATCCACCATTATGGAGTAATGAACTTTTTGAAAATATATTATGAAACATAGGACTTAATTGTCTATATTGAAACTTAATAGGACCTGATAGTAATCTTAAGAGCAAAATAGAACTTATTGATTATTTTTCCAACACATTATTCACCTTAAATATATGTACAAAACAAAATTATTCACCTAAAATTTTAAAATATAGGCATTAAATGAGGGTTAAAGTTAGTTAGCATTTTTTTTTTTTTTAACGTACAATAGTACTAGCTTAGAATGTTGGGTGAAGCACCAATAAATTTAAAACTGTGATCTTATGAACTGTTTGATCATCTCTTTTTTCTTGTGGATCCAAAAGTCCCATTCTAATGTGAATTATATAAATGGCCAAAATGTGGGTTTTCTCATAATGTTGAAATTACTAAACGTAACACTTCAAAAAAACTCTATAGTGTACTTTTTTCAAACATAATACTCCAATGTAACACACTAAAAAATTCTTTAGTATATTTTTTTCCAAACATAACACTCCAATCAATATAACACACAAAAACTTACTCAAACGTAACACACTAAAAAACTTCTTAGTGCACTTTTCCCAAACATAACACTCCAATCAATGTAACACTAAAAAACTCTTTAATATACTTTTCTCAAATGTAATAACGTAACAATCTAAAAAAAATTCTCAGTGTATTTTTTTCCAAACGTAACATTCCAATCAATGTAACACACAAAAACTTCTTAGTGTACTTTTCCTAAACGTAACATTCTAATGTAACACACTAAAAAATTCGTTAGTGTACTTTTGCAAACATGATAACGTCACATTCTAAAAAAACACAGTAGTGTAATTTTTTTCAAACGTAACAATCTAATCAATGTAACACACAAAAACTCCCTAACATATTTTTGCTAAATGTAGTACTCTAATGTAACACTCCAATATAATATCAAAAAACTATATTACAGAAATGTAGATTTCCACGCTCGACAACCAACACTTCAGCCAACAAATGCTCCAAAAAGAATCTTTCACACCTTACCTTTCCATTTTCATCCCAAAAATAAATTAGAAAAATAGAAAAATGAATCATAAAAAGGCATTCAGTTGAAGTCAAATGGCACCAAATCAAATAAATGCAACTTTCCAAAGCAAAAAGAACTAATTGGTTCTTAAGAAAACTCTTTGGATAAAATGGATCAACATTCTCTCATATGAGATTTATGGGTAAATTTTCCTAGAATGTTTATATTGAAATTTTAAAATTTTCTATTAAAATTTAAGATTATTTATTACAATAAACTTTTAATATTTATTTTAAGCTTAGATAAGAATGTAATATAAAACATATATGTTTCATTTGATTAGAAAGAAATAAATCATGGATAGTAAAAATGGTAGAAAGTGAAGTAAAAGAAAAAGAAATATATTTTTTTTGTGGGTATAAATTTGATCATGATGAAAATTTTGTAAGAAAATAAGAATTTTAATTAGGGGTGGGCGCGGGTCGGATATGTTGAAATGAGAACTATGGAAATGTGGTATGGGGTAAAAATGTGGTAAGTCAGGATAGGAGGTGTAGTTGAACTTGATAAGTTGGCCTGAGTGTCCATGGTGAAAGACCAGAAAACTACGCGGATATGTGTCGAGCCTTCCGGTTAATACTGGTAAAAATGACAATTTGGTTGTACTTGTAGAGTCTACTTGCAGACATCAGCCTAGGGATTACCAGTGTTGTATTTACCGCCCCTATTGATTAAAATTGGAAGTTTTGAAATGTGTTGAGATTGCAAGCCTTTACTGAAAAATGGAAATCTTCAAGAAGAGCATGAAATGAAATTTCTTTAAAAGAGCATAGCATGGCATTGACATTTACATTTTTATCGAGAGTTGCATAACTATATATACTTTGAAAGAATTCTCTACTGGGCTTTATGCTTACCCCTATGGGACTTTGGTGCAGGTAAAGACGTGGTGATCCTGCCAAGTTGACAGCGTGGATAATTGTAAAGAGTACATAGCTCTATTTTGTTGAGATTTAATTGCTAGCCAAGGGCTATTTTTGTATGGTTCCGAGAGGCCCCTTTTGTGTAACCGGGCTTAAGCCTTGGAAGTTGTACCCCATGAGCATTTATTTGTTTTGAGAACTATACGCTTCACATGCTATGGATTCATGTGCTTTTTTACCAATGAATGTATAACTTGCATGTGAAACTTTTGTATAAGCTTGTGTATTAATTATGTAAAGAGCGAAGGATTATTGTCATGACTTAATGAATGTTAGTTAAGGTGGCTGGTTTATGTTGAATAAATTTTAGGGCGTTACAACTTGGTATCAGAGCTACCGGGTTTGAATACTTGGGGCTCGCGAGAAGTGGTGGTTTTACCACAATGGATTCATTTCGCATGATTATGAGATGTTTTGTTTAATTGTGATTATGTGATAGCATGCTTACGTGACTATGTGGGTATGGGATTAGACTTTTGGGATATTATTTGCGCCTATTAGATTTCCTTGAGGTCTTATTAGAAGAGTACTTGATCAATACTCCTTCTACTAGGAATTCTTGGTTTCTCATGGGACGAATCTCATCACTAAAGGATAATTCATATGTGTTTACGTGACTACGTGCTTATGTGGAGTGAAATGAATTGTTTGTGTGTTAGAATGTATATAATTGTTATAGTTTAACATGTGAGACAAGTTGCGAGCACATTTGGAATTATGTGCTAAATTATCTAGCTTGTTCCTTAATTAGGATGTCAGGAAGGGTTCAAAGTCGTGGTGGTAGAGGCGGAAGACGTGGTAGGGGCCGCCCGCGTGTGAATGGGGTACTGGTCTATGAGGTACCGCTGCAAGAAGAGGGTTTAGGCCAAGCTAACATGGCCAAACAAGTGGGGCAAGCAGAGGTACTGGGGCAAGTGGGTCAAGCCACAATGGGGACACTAGCCCGGGAAATGGCAAGGACATTGAGGGAGTCCATGAACATACTTAGAGTGGAAACCCAAGCTAGGGAGAACGCCGTGGAGACAAGGGCGAGCTTCCTCATGAGGGAGTTTTTTCGGGCCAAACCGGATGAATTCCATAGTGGCCTCGAGCCAAAGAAAGCAGATGAATGGCTCAAACAAACTGTGAAAACCTTCGAGATGCTTCACATCGATGATAGCGAGCTTAGGGTGACTCTTACGAGTTACTATCTCAAGGGGGACGCGGGTCAATAGTAGAAGTATGCCAAAGGCTGAATTGAACTGACATGGGAGGCATTTGTGGTAGCCTTCCAAGACAAGTACCTACCTCCCATTGCTAGGGAGAGATTGAGACAGGAGTTCCAGGACCTTAAGCAACTTAACATGTTTGTGGCTGAGTTCGAAGCGGCCTTTTCTAGTTTGTCCCGGTTTGCACCGGAATTGGTAGCGACGGAAGAGTGTCGTTGCATTGAGTTTGAGAAGAAGCTTAGAACTAAGATCTTGTTCAAGGTTTTCGGGAACATGATCCAAAATTATGACTGTCTTGTAGAGGTGGCCGCACATGTAGAGGTTACCGTGGAGGCCGAGGATTAGAGACTTCTGAATTCGAGGTCTAGGGGCCAAGGGTCACAGGGAGACTATAGGCCCAACAAAAAGAGCAAAAACACTTTTTCATCCCAATCCTAGCCGCAACAGTCTAGATCTACTTTCTCCTTACCTAGTGCAGGCTCAGGAAAGAGTGCACCAAATGGGTTTTCTTGCTTCAAGTGTGGCTAACGGGGTCACAAGGCCTTTGCATGTCCACAGAAGGGAGGAGGACAACAGATGTTGCCACCACCACCACCACCACCACCACCTAACCGATCTCAGAGTCAGTCTCAGAGTAGGGGTCAAGGGCCTACTTACTACCAGTGCGGTCAGTTAGGGCACATGAAGAGAGCTTACCCGCAGTTGGGAGGCACATCTGGCACATCGGGGTCGAGGCAGACTCAGGCCACCAGCAGGCTCACTCAGCTCAGACTTCACGAGTTCATCAGGGAGCCACTTTGGCTCAGTCTGTACAGCAGGCCTATGCTCTGAGGGACGAGCAGGTTGATCAGAGGCCACAGGGGTGCGTGTACGTTGTTACCATGCAGAGTAGTTGCTAGGATCCTCGGTAGTGAGAGGTATTTTTATTGTGTGTAATTCTTTGGCCAATGTGTTGATAGTTACGGGTGCGTCTCATTCATTCATATCTGCTACATTCGTATGTACATTGGGATTAAAGGTGGCACAGTTATCATCTCTACTCAGAGTTGAGTCACCCGGTTGGGGGTACAGTGGACTTAGATCGGGGGTGTTGCGATTGTGAGATAGAGGGTACCGGGCGTAGACTCCTGTTTGCTTTTGTATTGCTAGACATGTCGAGTTTTGACGTCATCCTAGGCATGGATTGGTTGTCTTCGTATCGGGCAGTGATTGATTGTTTTTGTCAGAGGGTCACAGTGTGCACCTCGGGTGGTGATTGTTTTTACTTTCTGGGAGACCGGGTTGATAGCGTCTTGTCGCCAGTATTCGATCCTCGTAGTAGGAACGAGTTTAGTGGTCTTTTTGCTACTCTATTGGACAATGAGAGTAGCGGAACTCGAGTTGAGTTGCCAAGGGTAGTGTGTGAATACCCGGACGTGTTTCTCGAGGGCCTTACTAGTTTGCCACCCCACCGAGAGATTGAGTTCACCATCGACTTAGTGCCTAGAATGGCACCAATTTCTATGGCGCCGTATAGATTTGCACCTGCGGAGTTGCATGAGTTGAAGATTCAACTCCAAGAGCTTCTAGACAAGGGCTTCATTCGCCCTAGTACGTCACCTTGGGGAGCGTCGGCTCTCTTTGCGAAGAAGAAGGATGGGTCATTGTGGTTGTGTATCGACTACCGTAAATTGAATCGAGTTACTGTCAAGAACAAATACACTTTACCCAGAATAGACGACTTGTTTGATCAACTTACAAGGTCTTGTTACTTTTGAAAGATAGATTTGAGGTCGGGGTACCATCAGTTGAGAGTCCGGGAGGAGGACATTCAGAAAACGGCCTTTCGTACGCGTTATGGCCACTATGAGTTCCTTGTAATGTCATTTGGGTTGACTAATGCACCGGCTTCTTTCATGGATTTGATGAACCGAATTTTTAGGGAGTACTTGGATCATTTTGTGGTCGTCTTTGTAGACGACATTTTAATTTATTCAACTTCCGAGGAGGAACACAAGGCTCACTTGAGGGTAGTGCTTGAATTGCTTAGAAAACATCAATTGTATGCCAAGTTTGAGAAGTGCGAGTTTTGGCTCACCGAGGTGAAATTTTTGGGCCATGTAGTGTCAAGTGAGGGAGTAACCGTAGATTCGTCAAAGATAGATTCCATACAAGATTGGGAGCAGCCTAAAAATGTTTTTGAGATCCGGAGTTTTTTGGGATTGGCGGGGTACTATCAGCGTTTTGTGAAGGACTTCTCTAGATTAGCTGCGCCTTTGACTAGGTTGACTAGAAAGGGGGTTAAGTTTGTATGGAGTGAGGCTTATGAAAAGTCTTTCCAAGAGCTAAAAACTAGGTTGACTACGGCACTGGTGTTGATCATTCCAGAGAGAGGCTTAGGTTACACCGTCTATTGTGATGCGTCTCGGGATGGGCTTGGGTGTGTTTTGATGCAGGAGGGGAAGGTTGTAGCCTACGGTTCACGGCAATTGAAAACCCATGAGAAGAATTATCCTAGCCACGATTTAGAGTTAGCCGCAGTAGTGTTTGCCTTGAAAATTTGGAGGCACTACTTGTATGGTGAGAAGTTTGAGGTTTTCTTCAATCATAAGAGCTTGACGTATTTGTTCTCCTAGAAAGACTTGAATTTACGTCAACGGAGGTGGATGGAGTTTTTAGAAGACTACGATTTCGAGTTACACTATCTCCCGGGGAAGGCCAATGTAGTAGCCGACGCCTTAAGTCGAAAAACTATGAGCAGTTTGGCAAGTGTAGCCATTTGGGAGTGGGTTATGTTGGGTGAAGTCGGCAAGTTTGAATTACAATTGGGTGAGTCCGAAGAGGGCGCAACATTGTTTGCCTTGAACGCTCAGCTTGTCTTGATTAGCAAAGTTGTAGAGGCGCAACAAGGGGACCGCTAAGTAGAGTTAATTTGTGATAGAATCTCCAATGGGAAGGAAAAGAAGGGTTTGAACATTCACTCGGATCAGAGTGTACGTTACCTAGATCGTCTGTTTGTGCCTGAATCTTGTAGGGAGGAAGTGCTTCGGGAGTTCCATCACTCACGCCTTGCGGTACATTCGGGAGGCACCAAAATGTATCGTGACCTTAGTCGCCAGCTTTGGTGGAGGGGTATGAAGAGAGATGTCTCATCCTTCGTGTCGAAGTGCCTTACTTGTCAGCAAGTGAAGGCCGGGCATCAAAGACCAGCGGGTTTGTTACAACCCCTGCCAATAGCCGAGTGGAAGTGGAAGCACGTTACCATGGACTTCATAGTTAGGCTTCCTAGAACACAGCGGGGCAATGATGCCAGTTGGGTAATTCTTGATAGGTTGATTAAGTCCACACATCTCATTCCAATGCGTACTAGCGACTCAGTTGAGCACTTGGAAAAGTTGTATATTAGAGAGATAGTTCGACTTCATGGGGTTTTGGTAACCATTATATCGGATAGGGATCCTCGTTTTACCGCCCTGTTGTGGCAAAGCCTTCAAGAGGCGTTGGGAACCCAGTTGACTTTTAGCACCACTTATCACCCTCAAACCGATGGGCAGTCGGAACGCACTATTCAAATTTTGGAGGATATGCTTAGAGCTTGTGTCCTAGATCAAGAGGTCTTGGGAGAGGCACTTACCGTTTATTGAATTCGCCTACAACAATAGTTATCAAGCTAGTATCGAGATGACACCGTTTGAGGCCTTGTATGGCCGACCTTGTAGATCACCAGTTTATTGGGCCGAGGTGGGGGATACACCATTGTTGGGTCCGGAAATTGTTAGGGAGACAACCGAGAAAATTGATCTCATTTGGAAGAGGTTAGCTACGGCCCAAAGCGATAGAAAAGTTATGCCGATAAGAGAAGACGACCCTATCTTTCGAAGTAGGTGACTATGTTTTCCTTAAGATCTCACCTAGGCGGGGTTTGATGAGGTTTGGCAAGAGTGGGAAGTTGTCTCCGAGGTTTATTGGACCTTTCGAGATATTGGAGAGAATCGGGGAAATGGCATACCCGTTAGCTTTATCGCCACAACTTTCAGGGGTTCATAATGTGTTTTATGTGTCAATGCTTAGGAAATATGAGCCTGACCCTTCTCACATGCTGGATTGGGTTGATTTGGAGGTGGATGAGGACGCCTCCTACGAAGAACGACCGGTTCAAATCTTAGATACCCAAGAGCAAGTGCTATGAGGCAAAATCATACCATTAGTGAAGGTGTTGTGGAGACACCATAGAGTTGAGGAAGCGACTTGGGAACGGGAAGCGGAGGTCCGCTCCAAGTATTCGGATTTATTTGAGCATGCCTAATTGTTTTATTTTCATTGTAGTGTTCTCTAGTGATGAAGGGGAGAATGTTAAATTGTTGATCACTTGTTATTGTATGTGTTGTTAAATCGAGCATGAGCTTATGGAATGATGATATTTTGTTGTAGATGTTTTATTTCATATATCTAATTTGAGCAATTGTTTTTTTGATGGAGTGATGATGAAGAGAAAGATAAGTGTTGGTTGACATAAGTGTTGCAACTTGATAATGTTGTTAAAAATTATTATAGTTGTTAGAGTACTCTTGTTTGGTGAGTTTATTTAATTTCGGGGAGTTTGTTCAAATTTCGGGGGTGAAATTTCCTATGGTGGGGAGGTTGTGATGACCGAGTGTGTCACTAGTTTCGATGTCCCTTGTTTAACCTTGGATTTGCCCTAATAGAGTGTCGGGTTAATTTGGAGCCTTGTTGAGTGTTTGGGGTTTATGTTGTTCGGAGGGTTTATCTCAATGTAATTTCTATTCACGTTTTTATTCGGTGTTGAAGTTTCTTTCTTTCGAGAAGTGCAAGGTCAGGTCCGGAGTGCCCGGGAGCAAAGTAGAAAATTTCTGGGTTACTGGACCAGGGCTGCACGTGCAGGGTGGGGCCGAACGTGCGGGGAGTGAGGCTGCACGTGCGGTGAATGTTGAGCTTCAGTGGTGTGCATTCTCTCTAATATGCACGAGTGAGGTGAGGTGTGGGAGAGGGGCACTGCACGTGCAGGGATGAAGGCCGCACGTGCGGGGAGGTGCGCCGCACGTACGGTAGATGGGGCAGTCCGAACCTCTTTTTTTTGTAGCTCTTTTGACTGAATTTGTATCACATTTGAGAGTTCCCTCTCTCACTCTAAACTCTATTTTTCTCCTCATTCTCTCTAGAAAACCTCCTCAAACACTAAGACTCCTTGATTTTTGCCACTTCTTGGATCTAGATTCATCATCACCATCATCTCTCCCTCTCAAGCCTTGAAGATCAAAAGCTAGGGCTCCTCTTGGTGTAGTGGAAATTGAAGAGTTTTCCACCTTGAATCTAGGGTTTCATCTTCTCCTCTTCATCACACATTGAGGTAGGGACATTCTTGAGTTATATATACAAGTTTTACAAGATTGAATGTTGATTTTATGTTCTCATGAACTCATTTTGAGAGTGGGGTTTTATGGCATCAAAAGTGTAGAGATTTTCTTAAAATGGGAGAGGGGGGGGGGGGGTTTAAAACTTTCAAATTTTCTAAGTCAATCCTTGAGGACTTCATCTTATAAAACCAAGAAGTATGTTTTGAATAGGGCTTCGCCAAGAAATGGGGAAGTGCCTTGTTTTGATAAAAAAAAATCCTAGAAATTGGGGATTTTGGGAAGTATGGAAATGTCTATAGTGTTCTTATTTTTTCTTGTGTTAAAAAGAATGGATAATTGTAGGCTTCATGATATGATTTGCAAATGACCATCTTGTGATATGTTGAAATGGAGAATTTTTTTTAAAAACTATAGTTAAATACATGATGATATATTGTTGTGAGATGACAAATTGTTGTGCACTATGGATTGTGGGAACCATAAATATTGGAGATTTATGTTTGAAAACATCACATGTGGCTTTGAAAGGACTAAATTGATTAGAATCGTGCATGATGAGAAATTGTTATTGTGTGTTGAAAGCACATGGTTATTTTGCGAAATAGCATAGAAGAGAAGAAGTGAGAAAATGAAATTAATTGATATTGTTGTAGAGATGTTTGAAATGGAGAAATGTTATGAAATATTAGGTAATGCATCATATTCTCATTTGATTTATCATCATTATTGCATATCTTGAAATGAGTTGGAAAGACGTTTACTTTGAGAAAGATTTATGTTGAAATGAGAACTATGGAAATGTGGTATGGGATAAATACGTGGTAAGTTCAGATAGGAGGTGTAGTTGAACTTGATAAGTTGGCTTGAGTGTCCATGGTGAAAGACCAGAAAACCGCGCGGATAGGTGTCAAGCCTTTCGGTTAATACTGGTAAAAATGACAATTTGGTAGTACTTGTAGAGTTTAGTTACAGACATCAGCCTAGGGATTACCAGTGTCGTATTTACCGCCCTTATTGATTAAAATTGGAAGTTTTGAAATGTGTTGAGATTGCAAGCCTTTACTGAAAAATGAAAATTTTCAAAAAGAGCATGAAATGAAATTTCTTTAAAAAAGCATGGCATGACATTGACATTTGCATTTTTATCGAGAGTTGCATAACTGTATATACTTTGAAAGAATTCTCTACTGGGCTTTATGCTCACCCCTATGGGACTTTGGTACAGGTAAAGACGTGGTGATCCCGCCAAGTTGAGGGCGCGGATAATTGTAAAGAGTACATAGCTCTATTTTGTTGAGATTTAATTGCTAGCCAAGGGCTATTTTTGTATGGGTCCGAGAGGCCACTTTTGTGTAACCGAGCTTAAACCTTGGAAGTTGTAGCCCATGAGGGCATTTATTTGTTTTGAGAACTATACACTTCACATGCTATGGATTCATGTGTTTTCTTACCAATGAATGTGTAACTTGCATGTGAAACTTTTGTATAAGCTTGTGTATTAATTATGTAAAGAGCGAAGGATTATTGTCATGACTTAATGAATGTTAGTTAAGGTGGCTGGTTTATGTTGAATAAATTTTGGGGCGTTACATAACCCACAAGTCTTGTGGGAGTTCCAATATCACAATCTTAATTTTTAATTTTTAATGTTTTGATTTAAAAAAAAAATAACCTCAGCATTTATTGACTTTTCCCAACCTAGAAGTTTTTTTCACTTCTCTCATAGTTACTGCAGCACCCTTTTCAATTTCTTCTATACACTATGGTTAGTGATGAGAATGTTAAATTATTTTCATAAAAAATCTAAAAAAATAATTTGTGTATAAAAAAAATATCTAAAACAAATATAAATATAAATATATATATATTATCTATTTATCTATCTATTATATAAGGAAAATGGGGTTTTTAATGAGGAGTTTTGTGAGAGTTTCAATATCTCATGCTAATTTTTCTTAATGTTATTAATTTTAAACAATTAAGAAAATCTCTATTGGCTAGTTTTTATTTGATAATCTCACATCAGAAAAAGAAGGAAAAAAATGAATTGTTTTATTCATATAAAGTGAATCTTATACTCCCATCCCATTTAGTGAGGAGTCTTATTAGAGTTTCAATATATTATACTAATTTTCTTGATTTTTTTAATTTTAAACAATTAAGAAAATCTCTATTGGGTAACTTTTATTTGATAATCTCACATCGGAAAAAGAAGAAAAAAAAATGAGTTCCTTTACTTATATAAAGTAAATATTATACACCCATCCCATTTAATATTGTAGTGTTGTGTATGTTTCAATTCAATATAGTTTAAATTTTAAAAGTTTTAATTAATTAATATGAACTAGTTGATTAGGCTATATTATTTTCGATTTGATTGATTCGTTGGTTTAACCGTTATTTTAGCGGTTTTATCAAAATATATTGATTAGATTTGTTTCATTCGAAATAAACTAAAGATTAATCTGATTAAAGAATGAAAAACTGAGATTGCTTGATTAGAAATAAACCTTCCATCCAAATAATTGTTAAATTTTATTTTATAATCCCACATCGGAAAAAGGAAAAAAAAAAAGGAGTTATTTCACTTATATGAAATGAATCTTAATAGTGTAGTATTGTGTATACTTCAATTCAAGACAATGAATCTTATATAAAGTGAATTTTAATTAATTAATTTTATATAAGTTGGTTGGTTATTTGACCTAATTGATTAGGCTGAACCATTTTGTATTTGACCGATTCGCCAGTTTAATCGCGATTTCTCATACTAATTTCATTAATTTTAAACAATTAAAATTTTTTCCATTGGCTAACTTCCATTTAACTATATAAAAATAAAACTCTAATTAGTTTATGATTTATTTTATAATCCGACATCGAGAGAAGAATAAGAAGCAAAGTTTGTTTCGCTATTTATCTATATATTATATAAGGAAAAGAGAATTTTTAAGAAGAAACATTCTAGGAGCTCCAAACCCTTATTCTAAAATTATTGAATTTTCTTAATTTTAAATAATTAAGAAAATTCTCATTGGCTAGCTTCCATTTACCTTTTATTTTACAATCCCATATCAGAAAAAAGAAAAAGTGAATTGTTTCACTTACATAAAGTGAATCTTATGCTCTCATTTATATAAGTAAAAGGAGATTTTTAGTGAGAACCCCTATGATCAATATATCATACTTATTTTTTTGATTTTCTTAATTTTAAACAATTAAGAAAATCTCCATTGGTTAGCTTCCATTTAACTTTTATTTTACAATCCCACATAGAAGTTTTGATTTTAAAAATAATTTTGTATGAGATTTTAAAACTCTCATAATATTTAATTTTAAAATAATTACAATCTCACATCAAGAAAAGAAAGAAAAAGTGAGTTGTTTCACTTATATAAAGTGAATTTTATACTCTCATTTAATATTATAGTATTGTGCATGTTTCAGCTCAAGATGGTTTAAATTTTAAAATAAAATTTAAAAGTTTTAATTAAATAATTTTGTTGTAAATTGATTGGTCTTTTGATTTAGCCGATTAGGCTGAATCGTTTTCCGTTTGACTGATTCATTGGTTTAACCGCGGTTTTAGCTGTTTTATCAAAATATATTGCTTCGATTTGTTTGATTTGAAATAAACTAAGATTGACCTTATTAAAAATTGAACAACTGAGATTGGTTGATTAGAAATGAACTTTCCGTCCAAACAACTGTTAACTTTTATTTTACAATCACACATCAGGAAAAAAAGAGAAAAAAAATGAGTTGTTTCACTATATAAACCTTTATGCTCCCATTTAATATTGTAGTGTTAGGTATATTTTGGTTCAAGGAAATTTAAATTTTAAAATTAAAATAAAATTTAAAACTTTTAATTAATTAATTTTTGTATAAGTTGGTTGGTCCTTTAACCTAGCTGATAGGGTGAACTGTTTTCGGCTTGACTGATTTTCTGGTTTAACTGCATTTTTAACGGTTTTATCAAAATATATTAGTTAAATTTGTTTGATTCGAAATAAATTAAAGATTGACCTAATTAAAGATTAAACGGCTAAGATTGTTTGATTTGAAATAAACTTCCTGGCCAAATAATTGTTAATTTTTAAACAATTAACAAAATTCCCATTGGCTAGCTTCCATTTAACTTTTATTTTATAATCCCACATCGAGAAAAGAAGGAAAAAGTGAATTGCTTCACTTACATAAAGTGAATCTTATACTTCCATTAATATAAGCAAAATGAGATTTTTAATGAAAAACTTTATGATCAATATCTCATATTAAGTTTTTTGATTTTCTTAATTTTAAACAATTAAGAAAATTCTGATTGGCTAGTTTCTATTTAACTTTTATTTTACAATTCCACATAAAGGTTTTGATTTTAAAAATAATTTTGTATGAGATTTTGAAACTCTCATAATATCTCTCCTTAAAAGTATTCTTTTATAAAATATATAAATATATCGATAATCTCAATGTCACTTTTTTTTTTATCAGCAAAAAGAAACTTTATTGATAAAAAAAAACATACATTTCATATGAGAATACATCAATAAAGAGGTGGAAGTGCAAAGAGCATCAAAGCGAAACTACCCCAATCCCAACTAGGTTGGCACTAAGGAGAACGCTTAATCATATGCTAGCACAACCCCCAAAAGTTGGTGAGAAACCAACATAGCACAAAGGAGAAGAATAATAAGAACGCTCAATGTCACTCTTATTGCTTCTTAATACAAAAATTATGAGATAATTATGATAATTTTAAATTTTTATTTAAAACTTAGAAATTAAGAGATAGATTATTATAATTTTAAATATATATTGTGTCTATTTTAAATTTAAATTAATTGATTGTTTTCCATATTTGGTGACCGTTTAAATTTTAATAAAATCAAATTTAAAAATTTTAATTAATTAATTTTTGTGTAAACTAGTTGGTCTTTTAATCTAACTGATTAAGCTAAACCGTTTTTGATTTGAATGATTTTCTGGTTTAACAGTGATTTTAGCAGTTTTACATGTTACGATGATTATTTCTTACTCATTAAGTTTTTCATTTTTTTTAAAAAAAATTTTCCTTTCAAAAACCATTATGATAATTTTTTTAAATTCGTATATTTTTATTGTAAAATAGTGAAATATTAGAACTGTGTCATTTTTTAAAATAAAAAAGAATAATTTTAATTATTAATTGTCAATACAACAATTTTAATCTATCTATACTATATATTATATCAAAGGAACATTTGAAACAGAACCCTTAAACTTATATATAAAATTTTATTTACGAGAGACAAAATATAAAAAAATTATATATAATCATCATATTTTGAAGTTTGAATTTCTTCTATACACTATAAAAAAATTTATTTATGAGAGACAAAATATTAGTATTTTGAAGTTTCAATTTCTTCTATACACTATGGTTCGGCCACGTTGGCTCGACCAACACCCTCGTCCAGTGCCGGAATATTATCTGGTATCGGCATCTCCTGCCATCCTAATGAAGGTAACAAAAGAGATTAGCACATTTACAAATGTGCCGAAGCTAATTTACTCACGTCCTAATGCGGTGGACAACAGTAGTTCAAATCACACAAGCACATAGTCACATAACCACCTACGAATTTCGTTCCTGGATAATGACTGTCTTGCGTCGTTGCCAGAGTTCCAATTAAAAACAACAGTGATCAAGTGCTCTTCTAATAGGACTTTAAGAAACTCGTAGACTCAATCAACATCCTAGGAATTAAATCCCATACCCATATAATCAAATAAACATGTTATCACAAAACATTACAAACATACGAACATCTCTGTCAAGCGAGATAAACCCATTGTGGTACTAGCCACATCCCACGTACCCAAAGTATTCAAACCCGGTACGTTCTAATATCAAGTTGTAATGCCCTGAAATAAATGCCATAAATCGGCCCCCAACAACATATACACAGTGCCGTAAACAAAGTAGTTATCTTTCATTAATCAAAGTTAATTTACAAAAGGACAAATGCAATATACATTCATAAGCTCTATAGCGATCTCGGTTTTACCTTTTACTGTTTAATAGTATCCCGGACTCGGTTCCGTAGTTGATGGTTGTTGTCTGTGTGGCATTTCCATCCTTTAACTTTTGGTAATTTAGTTTAGAAATGTTTTGGGCGTGTTTCGAACAGGTTGGTTGAGTTCTGGTCTCTAGTGTTGTTGCCCAGGTTTTTGGTGATCCGCTCAAGCGGGTCCTTTTGCGCTCGAGCGGAGTCTGCATACTTTCAGTACCTTGTGCGTCTGCAAAACTACTGCAGCTGTGTTTTTCACGCTCGAGCGGATTACCTTACGCTCGAGCGGGTCGCGCTCGAGCGGGTATCTTGGCGCTCGAGCGGGTGTTCGAACTCTGTAAAAATGTTGGATGAGTGTAATCTACGCTAGAGCGTGTCTTCTTTTGCGCTCGAGCGGGTGTGTTTTGTTTTTGTGTCTTGGCGCTCGAGCGGGTGCAGTTTTTTGTGTTTGACGCTCGAGCGTCCTATTCTCTGCTCGAGCGGGGTCATACGTATATCAGATCTGGACTGTGATATTTTAAATCACTTTTTACTCTCTCTCTCTCTCTCTTACTTTTCAAAACCCTATTTTGAGAGTCTCTCTCTCTAAAATACAACTTCTCTCTAGGGATTGATCTAGTTCTTGGGTGTTCCTACCCTAATCTCTTTGTAAGAAAGTTAGAGGGTTGCGTGGGCTTCGTTTTG
Source organism: Camellia japonica (assembly GCA_030407325.1). Lineage (NCBI taxonomy): Eukaryota > Viridiplantae > Streptophyta > Magnoliopsida > Ericales > Theaceae > Camellia > Camellia japonica. The sequence continues at coordinate 135,202,450 of JAPPVO010000016.1, read as the reverse complement.
ATCCAAAAAACTTTGGGATTGGAGCACTTCCGAATTTGGCTCTTCTTCCCCTTGGGTTCTCCATTTGAGGTAGGGATTCTCCTTGTTCTTTTTCAATACTCCGTCTATAGATAGACATGTGGTAGTTTTGTATTGCATGAAAATCATATCATGTTGAATTTCTTTGAAAACCATGTGAGGGAACCTAGGGTTGGTTGTTTGAGAATGATTATTTTGTCATTGATAGTTCTTTGGGCTAATTGGAGTGTAAATTAGCATGTTATTGTTGAAAGAAGAGAAAGCCCTAAATTATATTTTGATTTGGTAAATTAAAGAGGGAGGATGATTGAACAATATTTGTAAATCACTATTGTTAATATGAGTTGTGTAAAAGTATTGATGACTAAGGGATTAACTATGGCATCGGGGTTATTTTGAAATGAACGTATTGAACTAAGATGGGTTATGGCTTTATTATCCATGAAATTGGTTTTATGAAATGAAAAGAATGGATTTGGTTTTGTGAAATGAGAAAAGTGTTTTGGGGAATAAGTGGTGGAACATGTCTACTTGGGAAATTATGAGGGTTGATCTTGAAAATAGAAGATGAAATGTTAACTCTATGTGAGTTTTAGAAAATAAATATGAGAATTGAATTATTGTATCATGAGTGTTGAATACACACATTTGGGGGTTTTACCCTTACCTATCGTACTAGTGTCGTTGTTGGGTTTAAGATCTCATGAGAGTTGAGTCTTTATAATAGGTGTACTGAATTCATGCATCTAGAGGTTTTGTCCTTGGTCATCGGTGGTGGATGACATTGTTATGTTGAATTGTTGTGTTTGCATTACACCGGTGTTGATTGAATACTGTATGTGATGAAGTGCTATGAGACATTATATATGTATAATTGTTAGGGAGGAGATAGGTGATGTACTCCAGTGTGTGGGAGGAGATAGGGGATGTACTCCACATACTATATGTTCATATACTTTAACACGTTGCTTATGTATCTTGCTAGTTCATGTGTATGTATTACACTTTTTAGTTATGCTTTGTTATATTGAGATGGTTGGTGTTATATACCACGCTTAGAATAAGGGGTACCAGTACCTTCCAGCTAGCGCCTGGAAAACTTGGACTAGGTACCATTACCTTCTAGCTTGTGTCTGGAGAATATGGCTAGTCATTTGATCGTAAGTTGTATCCTTGGCTTACTGTGCATATAGCCGGTAGAGCAGAGTCTTATTGTTTTTGTCTCAGTGTATCTGAGTATATCATGGATTGCGAAGGTTACAGTTTTGGAGGGCCGAGTGCCTCATTTGTTGATTATATACATGTTGATGATTTGTTATCTCCCTTTGTATTAAAGGCATGCATGTATAGATATGAATGTATTGGGAAAGAACCAAAATGCCATTTCAAAATTTTGGAAAGTGTGAAGGAAATCGAGTATTTTGAAAATATGTTTTGGAAAAAGGGGCACATCTGTTGTAAGTATGGAAAATGGAAAAAACAAAGTAATGGGCTTGGAGAAATTGTTTTTTTTTAAGAAGTCGTTATTGTTATGAGAGTTTGGGAACAAGGGGTAATGAAAATAAAAGAAAGGCAAATCGCTTATAGTGTTGAATGGAATGGCTGTTTACGAGAAAAGTTCATACTTATGTATATTTTGTATAAACTGCCACATTACTATTGTAGTATGATATTGAGTATTCATGATCATAGCTATCTGTAAGTTGTTATTGTTAAGGATCATGTTGAGATTCCTACTGGACTATATGTTCATCCCATGTTGTTGAATCTTTTCAGGTATTAAGCAGGATGTGCTACAAGATTTGGATCTTCTTATTTGTTGGCCACGGGGCCTCTTTTCTGTTGGCGGAATGCCATATATGAACAAGGGTTATACCCTTCTTCTTGATTCTTTAATGATGTAAGCCATCGAGCAGTTTATTTAGAATGCTCATGTTATATTAAATTTGCATTCGGATGAGAGAATTGTTATTTATTCCTACTAGTCGGACTTTTGAGTTTATTTTCGCATGTTATCTTTGAAATTGAATTAAGTAATAAATTTGGTAATATTTCCGAGTAATAAAAATTGGGGTGTGACAAGCTCCACCTTGAATCTATAGCATGTAATATCATCTTAATGATCAACAAAATAAATGTACATTGCCCTAGGCTTGTACAAATATTAACTTACATCTTTCCAAAGACTATGAATGTATTTTAATCAACTGACTTAAAAGTTATGCTTGGTTACAACAAAAGATATGCTTGGTTTCAACAAAATAAATGCATTCAAGACTATGCTTACATCCACTGAATTACATCTTTCCAAGACTATGCTTGGTTACAACAAAAGATAGAGTCTTAAGCTCCATACATATATAGCCCTAGGCTTGTACAAATATTAAAAACAAAACAACAAAACATAGCTTTTAGCTCCCAGGTCCTCCCAAGCTACGTCCTTGGAGGAGGCATGTCACTAGTATTGAAAATGGTTTCCTAAGTAGGGTGAGCCAAAGCCCAGTAGAAACAGTCTAACACAATATATGAATATTAACAAGGATATAAGTATAATACACATGTTCAATTCCTAAATGACAAATCTTTTACAATATTTTCCATAACCATGTTATGTCAAACTTACATCTCAATCCAATAGTTATACCTACTTCATTTAATCAGTCAAATAGAGGATACACCCAAAAGGCCTCCAACCAACATAATTATCATACAAAATACATTCACTTTCCATTTTACGAAAATTTAGTCTGTAGGAATCGGCACCCATGTATACGCGTGGTTTTCGAGACTTTCTATAGCGACCCCGGTCTTTTCCCTTTTGATTATTGTATCCGGACTTATGTTCCGTAGATTCCATTGTTGTGTTATTGTTGTTGTCGTCCTTTAATTCCTTAGCTTTGGAGTTATAGGATGTGTTGGGCGGGTTTGGAACAGGTTGGTTGAGCTTAGGAACCAAAACTAGTTGCCCAGATTTTGGCTTGTCCGCTCGAGCGGGGGTTTTGGCGCTCGAGCGGGAAAAACACCCATCCAGTATTTCTTGTGCAGGGTTGGACGCTCGAGCGGGAGTTGGGCCGCTCGAGCGGGAGTGTGTGGGTGACGCTCGAGCGGGGATTTGGGCGCTCGAGCGGGGACCTGGTTTGTCGAGATGCTGGGAGTGTGCATCCGCCGCTCGAGCGTGGGATTGTCCGCTCGAGCGGGAGTCTGTGAGTGTCCGCTCGAGCGGGAGTTTGTCCGCTCGAGCGGGGCAGCTGAGTATAAATCGTGTTTAAGCGTTTTAAAACAGTTTTTCAGCCCCTTTCAGTTTATAAAACCCTAGATTACGAGTTCTCTCTCTCCCAACTCATCTTCTCTCTTAGGATTGATCTATTTAGAGTGTGTATCTACCCTAGTTCCTTCATTAAAAAGGTAGAGGAGAGTGAGGGCTACATCTTAATCTGAGAACTTGTTGGTTTGGAGCACTTTGGAGTTTTGGACAATCATCTTCATCTTCTCCTTTTTGAGTTATTTCTTCGAGGTAGGGATTTCCTACTCCATTTATACGCTTTAATCCTAAGTGGTGGTATTTTGGTATGTGGGGGTAGTTTGGTAATCTTGGGAGAAACCTTAGGGTTTTGTCATAGATTAATTTATATAATTAATTTAAAGGAAGATTGTGATATTGGGGTAAATTCATGAGATTGGGGAATTTAGTGGTTTATTGTTGTATTTGGTAGTTTAAATACTTACCTTAGAGAATATTGAAATTATTGAAATTACATTTATTGTAATAGTTATTTCTTGCTTAGAAATAATTGTTTTGGGCTATCGGTGGAGGATAGCCATTGATTGTTGTAGACCTTGCATGCGGCTTAGGTATAACTGAAATTAAGTCATTTATCTTGACTGTTGAATTAATACAGAACATTCATGTATTGATTATGTGTTGTATATGGCAATTGTGTGTTTCATTGCATATGCATTTGGTTTGGAGGAGATAGGGGATGAACTCCACGGTTTAGGGGAAGATAGGGGATGTACCTCTAAACCGGAATTGTTGGGAGGAGATAGGGGATGGACTCCATTAGCATCACTTTTATGTGTGCTTATCTATATTGAAGTGTTTTATTGTTTGGGAGGAGATAGGGGATGGACTCCATTAGCATCACTTTTATGTGTGCTTATTGATAATAGAAATATTTCTATTTATTGTTGATATGATACATCACCAAAATGTGTATCAGTTGGGAAGTATGGAAGTGAATTTGATTGTGATTGATATAATACCAACATGTGTATTCGTTATGTTAGGTTTAACTTGAATTGTTATTCTTGTTGAATTGGAAGTATTGTTAATAAAAGATGAAACCCCAGTTGAGTTATTTGGCCAGGTTCTGAGCCATAAATGGAAGGTGAATTATGCCATAGACATTGTGTCGTAGGCAATGTAGACATTCGTGTCATGAATTTGTAAATTGATTATCCGGTGTTAACCATGTATCAGATGCTACTGCTTTAGTTAATTCATATGCTTGGTTTAGTATTTCTCTACTGGGCTGTGGCTCACCCTATATGGGAACTTCATTTTCAGGTTCAGGTGGTTCATTACCTCCAAGGACTTAGCTTGTGAGGATTTGGACTCGAAGACTTGTTTTTATTTATTTGTTTTTATTTGATACATGTAAACACTCAAGCCTGGGGCTTTATTTGTATTGAGTTAGACTCTTATTTCTTTGTGTCCAAGTGTTGGCTTGGCAAGATGTAAGCCCGTAGGGCATTTATTTTGATGTTACATGTAATGCTTTTATTTAGTAATACTCTGATGGATAATAGAATGTTTCGTTTTCTATTATTACTGCATGTTAATCTTATATATGATGGGTTTTATTTTGAGGGCGTTACACTTTCACCCTGGACACACAGGCCAACCTAGTTTAATGGAGTCCATCCCCTTTCACCTTCCAAACATCATACATGTACAATGTATATAAATCATAATCATATTCAATGATAATGGTTAAGAGATTTGTTTCAATTTGCCTAATCTACGTGTAATTTCTACAACAATCCTGCTATCCTCTACTGATAGCCCAAAAAAGATATTTCTAAACAGATATACAACCTTTATGACAGATAAACTGTCTAAATTTTCATAGGTACGAAATAATATATACCTAATTCCACCATTTATATGAACATCCATCCAATTTTGTATTCTCAACACCAATTTCATTATTCATACAAAATAATAATTAAAAACATTTTAGGGCAAACCCCTCTTTCCCAATCTCATTCCAAACACCAAAATCAACCATTTTAACACAACACAAGCTCATATTTACTCCCATAACTATTTTCAATACGTTAATTCGAAAACCCGTTTTTTGATTTCAAACCAAACCCTAGGTTTGTTCAAAATCACAATAAGTCTCAATATTTCTTACCCATCAACAAATAATCAAGTTAAAACTCATAGAAGAGTATTGAAGGTCCCTACTTCAAAGTTAGAAGACGAGCAAAGCGAAAGGTAAGCTTCAAAGACACCGAAACCCACTGTTGCTCAGATAAAAAGAGAGCCCATGACGTGTTCTACCTTTTTAACAAAGGCGCAAAGGTGGACAAATCACTAGATTTAGATGAAAAAGTAGAGAGAATGTAAGTTTTAGAGAGAGAGGGTCTCAACTTTAGGGTTTTGAGGGAAATAGATCTAAAAAAGTGATGAAAAGGTCATTTTCGCAAGCTGATATACGCACAATCCACTCAAGCTCAAGAGTTGACGCTTGAGCGTCAGACACAATAAGTTGTTCCGCTTGAGCGTAAAAAGTGACGCTTGAGCATAGAATGCACACTCCCAGTAGTTTTGTAGACAATAGACTATCGCTTGAGCGCAAGAATGACCGCTCGAGCGCAGAAAGAGCCACTCGAGCGTAGAATACATTCTCCTAGTATTGTTGCAGACCTGCAAAAATACTGAGAGTTTGCAACGCCTGCTCGAGTAGAAGTGCAAAAATCTAGGCAACAAGGATTTGAAAACTAAGTAACCAACCTGTTCCAAACATGCTCCAACCAACTCAATAGCCAAACACAAGTAAGAATAAAGGGGAAAAGATATGAACAACATATGGAAACCATAATACCCGAGTCCGGAATATTAAATGGGTCAGGTCAAAACCGGAATCACTATAGTAAATGCAAGCCATGATTTCTCACTTTTATGACTCCTTTTTTTTTTTTTTTTTTTTTTTTTTGTATGTCGTAAATAATTTCTCAACCACGATGTATCTATTGCGTAGGTTGTAAATTCAAATAACGATGATTTTTTTACGACTTGCAATGTTAGCAATAAATAATAAAACTTTCTATGACGTGCATATGGCATGCCATTAATACATCAACTATACACGGCACACGTACACCAACTGTTAAAAATATTGAATATTTCATGGCGTACAAAAAGCTAGCCGTTAAAAATTGCACTTTCCACGATGCACAAAAAGCCAGCGGTTGAAAATATTACACTTTCCACAACACGCAATTGTTGTCGTGACACCACAAGAAATCAATGTTTTAGAGACTAATATTTAGGAACCAAGTAAATTTGGTCTCTAAAAACAATTCTTTAGAGACAAATTCAAACTTTCTTACTTTTTCACTTGTATGCTTTGTATACACATAATTTTTTGAGACATTAATTTCATTGTAAATACACAATTATAGCCCTTTCAGTGACCAAATACTTTCCATAATTAAAAAATCGAGGCTATAAAAACTCTCTTCAGGCCTAATTTTCCAAGTTCACTATCTTTTTTCATCAGGTTTGCTCTCAAGATTCTCGATTCACCCTCCTCTCCTCTCTTCTCTGGCAGCAATGGAACGCCTCTCTTCTTTGGCAGCGATCCAAGGCCGATGTGAGATCTATAAGCTTGAATCCATGGTAGATCTATTATCTTCTTCAAATGTTCTGCAAATTTGGTGTCTCTCTCTCTCTCTCTCTCCCCGCCTATATATATATATATAAATCTCTAGATCTATGATTTTATGAGATTTATAAGTTTTAATCCATGGTAGATCTATCATCTTCTTCAAATATTCTGTAAATTTGTTGCGCCTCTCTATCTCTCTCTCTCTCTCTCTCTATATATATATATATATAAATATCTCTAGATCTATGATTTACAATATTGATCTGATCATCCCTCTCCCTTCCTTTTCATCATTTTCTACATCACTTCCATTTACAAGCTTCAATCAATGGAAGATTTCATCATCGATTGAAGACGAATCTCGATTCCGCTAGGCAACAATTGATGACGATGTCTATGGCGAGCTAGTCAAAGATTTTCCATCTTCTGACGATGCCGTTTTGCAACAAGGGGTTTCTCTTTTGTCAAACCAAGTCAGATTTCCTTATCTTTCGAGTTCTCTCTTACTCGGTATCGAAAACCCTAGGTTAGTACTCTCTAAACTGTTAAAATTATTCACTTTGCTTGTTTTTGATTTTCTAAAATCACTTTTTAGAAAATTCAACTTTCTTGTTTTTTGTGTTTTTTTTTTGTTTTTACTGATTTTTTTTAATATTTTAAGCATTTTTTTAATTTTTAAACACACCTAACATAAATACACATAAAAAGTATAATTTTTATGAATTTTTTTTTTAAATTCACTAAATACCAAAAATAAAAAAAAAAAAAACGAGAATTCAGTATATTTTTATGTATTTATTAATTTTTTAAAATATTTTTTCACAATTTTTTACTTTTTAGATACATCTAAGTAAGGTGCATTTAAAAAAGTAAAAAAAAAAATGCTTAAAATTTTAAAAATATTCACTAAAAATAAAAAAACACAAAAACAAAAAACTCAATTTTTAAAAAACTTGTCCAAAAAACTCAAACTAAACACACACATTGATTTTCTCATATTTATATTTATATATGAAGTTTTTGATAATAATTTCTGGAAGTTTGTTTTTGATTCATTGTTTGCTAGAGTTTATATCTTTGAATTTTTTGAAGTTAAAATTTTGGATGTTTATCGATAAATTTGATTGGCTGAAGACTTTTAAGGCTATGATTGAGTTGAGTATATTTCATTTCAAGATTTCATTACTTGAACAAAAATTAGCTATGCATTTTCTTAAAAAGGTACATCAATTCCTGTTTTAAGGAGAAAAAAGAAAAGGAAAAAGAAAAAAAGTGATACTGCAAATTGAATTAAACCATGTAGATTTGGACCATCATTTTGAAATCTATTTCAAAGAGGAGAAAGAAAAAAAGAAAAAAAAAAAGAAAAAAAGAATATAAAGAAAAATCATATACTTAATTCGTTGTCTCGTACCCAAAGAAACATGAATGTAAAGTAAAATCAATAGTAGTGCACAGAAATGAGCAAAGCAGTCTATAATTGTCACTGAGATTGATAAATAAAGTTAATAGAAAAAGTTAATAAAGTTCTTATCTTTTATCCACAAAAAATAAAATAAAATAAAATAAAAAATAAATTCTTATTTTTTACCAAGACTTGGGAATAGATAAACTTGTTATTGATTAATTTCTAGTACACCTTTGTGTGTGTGTATATATATATGTATATACATTCTGATTTGATGAAATTTACATATGTAGTTTCATAAAGCTGTGTGTTGGTGCTAGGAACACTTTACCTTCAAAAATTTTAGAACTCCAAATTTATAGAGTTGCCAGTGCCTTTTTGCAAATCCTAGTAAATCTCGATTTGTATATCTTACTGGAAATTGAATTTGGATTATTTATTTATTTACATTCTGGGGTCCTGCTTTTATTCATCGTCACTAGTGTCAACATGTACCATACTGATTAGTGTTACCATTTTGCTCCATGAAATAGTTGTGAAAAATAGTAGTACAAAATCCAGGGAAAACAAAAGTTGTGAAAAATAAACAAAATGAAATAGTTTAATCCTCTTAAGTCCATGTTTGGGAATTGATGAAGAAAATTTAGTTTCATATATATACATTATGTCTTATGATGCTTGTCATTGTTTTAAATTCAGGAGTTAAACTTAATTGTTTTTATCAAGTTTGTGATTTCAAATTATTTGTGATTTCATATTGTATTGAATCATTAAACTTAATTGTTTTTGCCTGATTTGGTAATTCTAGCAGGCTTCATATTTGTCTATATGACATATATTAATATTGATTTTATATAAATCAGGATGCTTCAAATGAATTGAATTACAATAACATTATTCTTTGGAAATAGAAGATTTTTCGTTGCCCTTTTATGATACCTGTTCAAATTCAATGCTCGGTTGATGATTTATCTTCATCTATTCCACATGTGATGGGATTTTACTCATGATTAATATGTAATGTATATTTGTGTCCTACTTTTACTAATTCTGTATGAGTTGTGTTCATTACATTATTTAATATCAATCTAGAATAGCAAGTAACAAGATATTGGAATTTAAGGATAATGTCTTTGTTTACTTTGTAATAGGGATTAATGTAGGATTCAGAAATTTTCAATGAATGGGAATGGTATTAGAATTGGTGAAAAAATTATTTGGTTTTGAATTTTTATATATGTCTTCATGGATGTGGTTTTTAAATAAGAAAGGGAATTTTGTTTCAACTATGCTACAACCTGTTATCTTATGTTATAAAGATCTTGTTGATTTGTATGTGCTTTTTGTTTCAGCTATGGGTTGGATATTAATATGAATTATATTTTTATGAAAAAAAATAGGGGCCAAAAATGAAGGGAAAGAAACTTACATTGTTATATCTTGTCATTGATCATTCAGTTCAAGTTGATGTCACTAGATCAGAAAATGCAGTTCAGGCAAATATGAAGCTTGAATTCCAAAGGAACAAGAAGAGATTTGCTTTTCTAGAATGGGGGTCGAACGCTTTTCACAACATGCTTGTTGTTCCTCCAGGTTCTGGTATCATGCATCAGGTATGGGAGTTAGCATAGCAACTTTGGCGAATTATAGTGTTTCAATATATTGAATTGCTTATCTATCTCCTCTCCTTTTTCTTTTTTCTTTTTTGTTTTTCATGCAATTTTGTTTAAATCCTTTCAGTTTCCCTTTTCAGGTTTTGTTTCCAAAAAAAACCTTTTTAATTCTTATTATTTCAAGATTTGGCTCCACTATTGGTTTCTCTCTTTGTTGCAGATAGGCAAGTTGACACTCTAGTTTGCCGAAAAAAAATTTGCTCGGAAAAAGTTGCTTTTTTTTTGTTTTGATAAATGCAGGTTTAAAGCAACGTGGTAAGAGTTGTAAACTTAGATGGTTGAATTATCTTAGACTAGACATCAAAAAAGGTAACATATGCTCACTACCAAAAAAAAAAAAAAAAACATTTTTAATAACATTTTTTAATAGTGTTCTTCTTAAAATGTGATCAAATATAATGCATTTAGCATCAGATGACATGACTTTCTAATAAATTCATATTTTATTGCCAATAGGTTTAGTTGCTCCAACTATTGCCGCGAGTTTAGGTGCCTTAGCACATACATTGGGCACCCTGGTCCCTGTGATAGGAGCAAGTGTGTTTGCTGCAGCTGCAACTACTATAGGAATTGTTGCCGGTAGTTTTAGATAATTTCTTAATAGTTTTGGATATGTTTATAAACTTAGATATGCATAGTTTTGGATGGTTTAAACTTTTTAGACAATTTAGAACTTAAGGATATAGTTTTCAAATGTTTGCAATGTATAGACAATTGTTGAATGTTTATAATTTATGGATATAGTTTCTTTTTGATGTTTCAAATAATATTTTGGTGGTTGATTAATGCTTTGTGATGCTTGTTTATAATGTTTGTTAGATTGTACAGAATTGGCCAAATAGAATCCTATTGAATCAAAAATAAATAAATACATAAATAATTGCATATTCTACGGTAGACATAATAAGTCGTTGTATTGCGTATTTTACGACAAGTAAGGAGAGTCGTGATTTGTCTCAAGAATTAACGGCGTGCAAAAGTAGTTGTAGAAAAATCAAACATGACACACAAGATCTATTGTTAAAGGGCTTTTAACGACGTGCAAAAATAGTTATAGAAAAATCAAACACGACTCACAAAATTCGTTGTTAAAGGGCTTTTATGGCATACTATGACATGTTGTTGAAAGTGAATGATTTTCCATAACTGGTCATAACATGACGTTACCTTGTGTGTCATAGAATCGTATTCACGGCGTGCATTTGGCGTCATAAAAATTCTTTTTTGTTTTTTGTTTTGTTTTGTTTTGTTTTTTTTTTTTGTAGTGTTAGGACCTACAGTATTAACTATTTAAATTACTATATAACCCACAAAATGGAAATTGGACATTGGATGGTCTAATCAGTAAAATTGAGAGAGAAGCCACTTCTTTTCCTATTGGTTAGTATCTATAACATTATTGAAATGATTTATAAAAATAAATAAAACCAAAACAAAATGACGTGGTATTTTTATAATTTTAAATCACAATAATAAGTGTTTTAAATTGAAACGGCCACATATATTTATACTTTTGTTTAAAAATTATGTTGGCATAATATTACTCAAATAATTTTCCATTGAAAATTTATACATGTTGCTAAGCTACGACACTGTGTGACATCAGAATGAAGAGCCTATTACATCATTCTGACAATGAAATATTATGCAAAGAATAACATTTTTCTTGTAATTAACAAGCTTATATACATATATGACTATATGGCGAAGAAGAAAAGCAGATAAGCGGTAAGCAATTACAAGCAAGCCATCATTGCATCCTCACCACAAGGAACCCAAATGCAATTGCAACTACAGCTCATCATTATGCTACTACTAAAAGTACTAGTGGTGGTGGTGGTGGTGGAATTGTCATCATTGACAACAACAACAATTACAGCACCAACAGAAGAATATTTGAAGAATCATGGCTACATCAACTGTTGTGGGAATTTAAACATCTCATTCCCATTTGGCGTGAAAGAGAATTGTTATCACAATGATAATTTCTTCATTAATTATAGTGATTCCCAACCATATTTGCGGGATACTAATGTGCCTGTTTCAAATATATCGCTTGAGGAGGGTGAGCTACGCATCATGAACTTCATATCAAGAGATTGTTATGACCGTTCTAGTACACCATTGCAAAGCAACTTCTACGCATCGCTCGTCATGGCCAAATTCTTCATATCTAGTGATGGGCGTGGCCCATGAGGGCCCAACCCATGGGCCAGGTAGGCCCAATCCCCCCTTTGTTCCAAGCCTTCCAGGCAGTATGTACAGTTAAAGCCCAGTAGCTTTGGAAAGCTATTCCGGGGCTAGGGCCAATTACGGTTAGACACCTGTCAGAAAGGGAGTTAGCTATATAAGCAGACAAAGATCTTGCAGAGTTATTGAGTCTGCACATCAGCCATTAAATGAGGTCATCATAGCATTAAATGCGGCAGGACCCTTCATGCTGGAGTATGTAGAACCACCATGAACAATGGCAACTAGGCTATAGACTTTCGGCCAATAAGACAACTCAGAATAGATAAGGAAATGATGAGAAAGGGATATAAGGAAGCTTCCGAAGTAGGTTTGGCGGCATATCTAGTACTCTTCCCCCTCTTCTTCTACTCTCTCTAATTGACCACTATCTATCTCTGCTTAATCTATTACTTCCAATCTAACTTGATCATCATAGTGCCTACGAGGAGAACCCACTCCGCCATTGGTACCTCCCCGCCGGACCTTTTGCGGGCACGTATTAAGGAGACGAAGGCTAGCAGACCCGTCAGATGTGTGGATTAGTCTGATCCATCCTCCATCAACCATATTGCATTATCATCTAGTACCAAGAACAATTTCACTACTATTGGTTGTGACACATATGCGTATCTCCTAATTTATAAAAACGATGATTTTGTTTCTTCAACTTGTTGTGTGTCACAATGTACCAGCATCGACTACGTTCCTAATGAAACTTGCTCCGGAATTGGTTGCTACCAGACCTCCATCCCAAAAGGTGTTTGCCAGATCGACATTTCTGGGGATAGCTTCTATAAGCATAAAAATGTATGGGACTTCAACCCCTGCGGCTATGCCTTTGTTGTTGAAGATGGTGCGTTTAATTTCTCTACAACTTACCTTCAAGATTTTAAACCAGAAGAGTTGTCGATGGTGCTTGATTGGGGAATAAGGGATAATGAGACATGCAAAGGAGCTAAAACAAATACTACAAGTTTTGCATGTGGAAACAATACTGCTTGTTATGACTTCGAAGATGTTGGTGGGTATTTCTGCAAGTGCTTGTCCGGTTACAAAGGGAACCCCTACCTCTTAGATGGTTGCCGAGGTTCGTATACTGTCCATTTCCTCTCTGTTCTGTGTTTTGATTGTTTTGCAGGCATAGATGAGTGTGCAGATCCAACGCTCAACCAATATGTAGCTAGAAGTAAAATGTTTAAACAAGCCACCTGGGAGTTATACGTGCTCTTGTCCCAAGGGATACCACGATGATGGCAAAAAAGATGGAACACGTTGCATCAATCAATTTCTAACAATTCAGATTGTAGTTGGTAAGTATATACGTCTATGCAAAAGTACTATTTATTCTTCATTCTAAGTTGGCATTTAAGTGGTGATGTCATTTGGAAAATGATTTGTCCCCCTAAAAAAGCCCCCCCTAATCCTCCTAATGTCCAAAACGACGTCGTTTTGGGCATTTTTTTTTTTTTTTGCCTTGGTTTGAAATTTAGGGGGATTAGGGGGCCAAAAATTAAGGGGATGTAGCACAGCCCATGTCATTTATATATGTATATATATAAATATATTGAACACCTAATTCATATATAATGTTTACAGTTTTTTTTTTAAAGAAAATATTAAACATGTTTATTATTATTTTTCATAAAAATGAAAAAAATAAAATAAATTATACCGGTGGTCTCTATATTTTGTCGTTTGATCCCTACACTTTCAATTGGCTCAATTTTGACCCTTAATTTTAAATTTTGTTTCAATTTGGTCCAATTAATAAGATCATTAGTGTTTTTGAAGGAAAATTATCACTAAATTGGTTGAGATTAACTAATTGAATTGAGTAAGTTTATAATTTTTTCCTTAAAAATATGGCATGTGGCATTTATGTGTATATTTTCTTTTTTAAAAAAAATGCTAACAGTTATAATCAATTTAACCAAATTGAAACAAAGTAACAAATTCAGGATCAAAATTGAGCCAATTAAAAGTGTAGAGACTAAAATGACACAAGAGATAAAGTACATGGACTATCATTGTAATTTGTCCCAAAAAAAATGCATATTTTAAAAAAAATTGAAAATAAGGGAGAGGGATTATTGGCAGAAGATGGTGGCCGAAAATGCTTGTTGAAAATATTTATTAATTTTGTAAAAGTTTTACAAGTTTTTGAAAATAAAAATAGATACTAAATGCTTTTTTTTTATTATAGTTTTAGTTTTTTAGGTTAAATTTATTTTACCCCTTATAGTTTGGGGTTAAAGTATTTTACCCCTTTATCGTTAAAATATAACCAGAAAACCTTCATGTGATTTTGGACTTGTAAAGCCCCGAAAATTGGGCAGGGTATATCTATTTATGCTACAAAACCCACTTGATAAACAAACACATATATATAGCTAACTATTCCATACATCTGTTTCCATTAAATCCCAAATACCAAATACATGCTATTCACATCTTAATGCCCCAGTTCCAATCCCAAAAATATATTTTACAACAAGTATGAAATGGAAGCCAAACAGATAATAAGTGCCCTACAGGCTTACAAATTTATCCAAGAACATTCTTGGTTACACAAAATGGAGTTTCAACTCAACGCAAATACAACCCTAGGCTTACATTCGACAAATAACAATAAAACAAAAATGAAGCCTCAGCTCCGAGTCCTCCCAAGTCAATGCCTTGGCGGAGACAAAGCACATGTACCTGAAATGGTTTCCTTTATAGGGTGAGCCACATGCCCAGTAGAGATATACTACACAAAATATGAACCATGACAAGACTAAAGAGGAGTATGCACATGATAAAATAGTTTATCTCTCTTTTTATAAAGCATGAAATGCTGAGATGCAACAACAGATATAAAGCCATTTCCATTTTAAACTATATTTGTTACATGAATACAAGCTCTGTGAATCTCTAGGTGAGTGCTTGCAAGCAGGCCCTAATGCACTACCATTGTCATTTTTACTAGTAAACTGGAAGGCTCGACACCTAACCGCGCGGTTCCACACCCCCTATCCAGATTCACCAAGTATTCATATTTTCGCAAACAGATACATTTACAAACATTTCTCAAAAGCATATACATTTCTGCTGAAATGAATGTAATGCAATGTCCAATGCAACAAATGAGAAATGTGGTTCAATTTACCTAAGTCTCATGCCTTTCTACAACAAACATGGCTATCCTCCATCGATAGTCCAAAATAGATATTTCTAAATAGATATTTAAAAATTTAAATTCCAAAAATTCTGATAAATACAATATATTCAACATCTCATCGAATATGAACAACTACACTAGTTTTTATATCACAATCACGTCCGGTAACCTCTCAAGGTCCATTTCTAACCGTGTCAGTTTTATTCCAATAGATACTTTAAGCAAAATAACACCGTTAATGCCCAAGAAAACATCATTTTCTTTCCAAACTAATTCTCCAAGCATTATTCAACTTTGATATCCTATTTTGATCAAAATCCCTTAACGTTAAACATAATTCCTTTATTTTCTTTAAAAATACTCTTTTGGTCGCAAACCGGTAAAAATTTCAAAACTGATCGAGTCGAAGTCCGTTTTTGTTCAAATTTAAAACATAACTCTTTCATAACCTTACAAACATATTCCAAGTTTACACTTTCGCAATTTGGGCATCAACTCTTTATTTTTCTCAAAATTTCTCTTTTAAGCAAATAAATCACAAAATTTTCAAAAATTCTAATTAAATTATATATAACTCTAAGCTCCATATAGTCAAGTAAAAGTACATAAAAAAAAGTGTAGGAAAAATCCCTACCTCGAGCCAAGAAGCTTTCAAATTTTTCGGCAACAGAAATTAAATTTTTTTGGAGCCAAACGGCGCCTTTTCTGCCCTCTACGCTTTTATCCAAAGCACTAGGGGTCAAAAATGACTTACACTAGATCAAACCCAAGAAAAACCAACTTGGAACCTCTTTTCTCTTGTTTCCTCATGGCAAGAACTCCAAGAATTGAAATAAAAATCCTATTTGGTCACTTATATATATATAGTATAAACAAATATCTAACCACAAATATCTAACTATATATATACACCTTCTTCTGATCTTGGGAGACGCTCGTGATCCTCAAATAAGCACCTGAAAAGAAAAGAACACTCCGGTTGGGGGTGCTGAAATTAGCACTCCGAAGGACAAGTCAGTTTTCTACTCTCTCTGGGTTACTTGTATTTTAAGTTAAGCATACTAGTTCTCACATATCTTTCTTCGATTGTTGTTCCTTTATCTATACTCGTTTCCAGGGCCTCAGGGCCTGGTCCCCTTTTCGCTCACTATCCGCTTATTTATTCGACCCCATAGTTCAATAGTTACTCGGCTTATTTATTGTATTCAGCCTCCTGATCGTGTAGGTTAGAGCCGAATAATGTCTATCTTGTAGAGCGTACGCTTCTAATTCTGCTATTTATTCGGCTCCCACAATTGCTTCCCAAACTCCCCATTGACGGTAGTTAATTGGTGTGTTTGGTTTCGAATTTGAAAAGTCAAGAGAAACATAAATTAGGCGGCTTCACCTATCCCAATGTGAATGTCAGAACGCACACTCCTCTCGGTCATCATTATACGTTCCCGCCTTATTCGTGCATCTTTTGCATTTATTATGATTTGAAACTCCAGTCTCTTCGAATGCATGCTTTTTCGAATATTTGAGCCTTTTGGATTGCTAGCCGGTATCTCTCCTCTGTCTCACGTCTTCTGCAACTTCTTCCCGTCTCTCCTTGTCTTCTTTGCCTTTCGGAAGTTTTCTTCTCTTCTCTTTGTAATCCTATTTTCCGTGTTTATTTTTGATTTAGAATACCCTTGAGTCCTTACTAGAATGGCTAAGCATTTGAAAGACCTCCTTTCCGAGGGTCGTATTTCTGGGTTCCGACGACATTTTTCTATCCCTGATGATGTCCATCTATGTCTAGTGACGGACAATACTCTTGATATGGAGAGGGATGACCAAAATACAATCGTCTTTCCTTTTCTATCCATTGCGGAGGGCGGAGTTCGCTTTCCCCTACACCCATTTCTTAGGGCCGTCCTCTGCCATTGGGGTTTGATTCCTTCCCAGCCTAATGTCAATTTTTTTCGAATTATAATGGGAATCGTAGACTTGAACCGGCACCTTAGGATCAACCTTGGCATTCCGGCGATTCGGCACTGCTACGCTTTAGCCAAATCCTCCGGTCGGCTCAGGCACTACTTTCTCAGGGCCAAGGACACCGACCATCACTTGGTAACCATGCTTGCCAGCTCTGGCAAACGAGTTGACGATGTAATGGTCAATGTTTGAGGCAACTGGGAATTTGGCAAAGGTGAAGATCGCCTAGACCCTATTTCCAGACGGAGGGGTGAACCAGGTTGCCATGTAACTCCTTGTTTTTATTGATCTTTCTTTTATTCGACTTTTTCTCCAAGTCTAATCCTTTGTTTTTGCAGGCAATAAGTTGAAGAAGATTCTAACCTCAGCTGACGACACAGTCCTTGCGGAAATTAAGACTACACTCAAGTATTTTGGCCGTCCAAACGTACAGAAGCAAGGGAGAGCCGCCCATATACTCCTGCGGTACGAGCCTACTTATACTACGTTCTCAGCCGCGGACGACATTCCGATCCCATCCGGCGAACACCACCTTACGGCTCTTATCTTCCCCAGCTTCAAGACCCTTAGGCAAATTGGTTTCGAAGCTTCTAATTCGGAGCAAGACGTAGAGCCGGTGGTCGAGGTAATTGCCGAACCAACGAGAGAGTTCGCTGCGGAGGCCGAAGAGGTCGACGAGGCTCTAAACTCAGCGTTTGAGGCAGCCGGTCTTAACCAGCCTGACTCACCGTCCACTTCGGGTCGAGCGGAGTTTACCTTCAGAGATATTTTTACAAATTTGGGAGATCTACCCGGCACTTTTTCTGAGGGTATGGCTGGGGAAAATCTAACGCAGATTGCGCGAAAGAGAAATGCCGAATGCATGGCCATGCGACGAAAAACCGAGGCCACCCGTTCTGGACCTGCCCCGATTGAATCTTCACAACCCGTTATTGTAGAAAAAACGGCTTAAGTTGTTGTGGCCAGACGGATAAGGAAGCCGAACGTCAGATTCCAAAAGAACGGCCGATTCCAGAAGAGCGGGGCGAAAAACATACCGCCGAGGGAGAGGCCGGCTCAGAGGAGAGCCCTGCTGACAAACGGCCTCGCTTAGAGGAGTCGGATATGGTTGTTCCTTTTGTTGTTCAACCAAAGATCAAAAACATGCTGATCTCCTCTGACGTATCTGCCTTGAAGGATCCAACTGTAGCATTGAGCTTGGCCGCCTCAGTTTCGTTGCCGGCTGACAAGGCCACTTTTCAAGCAGAGCCAGATTTGGTAGCTATAGCGTTAGCTGCCCAGTCGGCCCTTCTGGTATGTGACTTGATCTTTTTTACTCCTTGTTTGGTTTGGTTTGCATACGATATTTCTTGGTATATGATGATCCCAACTCCTTGTTTTGCAGACGGTTGGAAGGATAGCTGAACTACGCCGCCGCCAGCATGATGCTATTGAAAGAATTGGCCGCTCGAAGTCGGAAGCTGAAGGTGAGAGGAGCAGGGCCGAGTTCGAGGCGATGAGAGTCGCAATGGAAAGTGCTCGAGCCGAAGTTGAGAATGAGAGGGCTCGGACTGCTGACCAGCTCAGATCCGACGCTGAGGAGAGGGCAAACGCGAGCGAGGAATCGCTCAAGTTAGCCAAGGAGGCGCTTGCCAAGGTGGAGGCCAAGTTAGAAGAGTTGAAGAAGGCCAAGGAAAAAGCCGACTCTGAGGCTTCTGCGGCGTTCGAGGCTAGAAAGAGCGCCGCCCTTGAGAATTATGTAGAAGAAGTCCCCAAATTCGAGAATCGGGGATTCAAACATGGGTGGCTCAAAGCCCTTGCTACTGCTGGAGTTGCATTGGCCATGCCAATTCCATACGAGCAAGTGGACGTTGAGCCACTTGAGTCTGATCACGAGGATTGATTTGGAGACATTCTAGTTTTATTAAGTATTTTCAATTTCAATGTATGTTTTTGTTTAGTAGATTTCTGTTAGTTCAAGGTAATTTTCATGTATAAATTAGTTACTAACTGCGCTCAATTTATTAATGAAAATTTCCTTTTCATCACTATTAGTTGTACGCAGTTTTTTATATTAATGAAGAGTTTTGCTTTTCACTACTTTGGATAAAATGATTACTGTCTGTTGTGCTTGCTAACTATCGATCCGATAGGAAGTAGGATCATGAGATGAGTAGATTAAATATCCCATTGCATAGCTGCTGATTGGATAACGGTGTAACTTGGCAATTAATTTAACCTTAATTTATCTGAACAAGTAAATCGACTCAGGGCCCCGTTGTATGCCCTTGCCCCAGCCAATGTATGAACTCTGGATGCCGAATAGGACTAGTTCATGGAGTAGCTGCGGCATAGTTTGATCGGCATTGTGCTTAGGTATTTCGCCGATCAGATTAATAAATCTGATCTTGCCCGATAATGTACGAACTCCGAAAGCCGAATAGGACTAGTTCATGGGTATTGTACTGATAAATCGATTTGTGGAGCGGCTGGGGCACTCAAGCTGACTAGATTGATGAATCTGCCCTTGCCCCAGCTGGTTCATGAACATTAAACGCCGAATATCAAGAACTTATGAAGTACTGATGAATCGATTCGTGGAGCGACTGGGGCACTCAAGCCGACTAGATTGATGAATCTGCACTTGCCCCAGCTGGTTTATGAACATAGAATGCTGAATATCAAGAACTTATGAAGTACTGATGAATCGATTCGTGGAGCGACTGGGCACTCAAGCCGACTAGATTGATGAATCTGCCCTTGCCCCAACTGGTTCATGAACATTAAATGCCGAATATCAAGAACTTATGAAGTATTGATGAATCGATTCGTGGAGTGGCTGGGGCACTCAAGCCAACTAGATTGATGAATCTACCCTTGCCCCAGCTGGTTTATGAACATAGAATGCCGAATATCAAGAACTTATGAAGTACTACTGAACCGATTTGTGGAGCGGCTGGGGCACTCAAGCCGACTAGATTGATGAATCTGCCCTTGCCCCAACTGGTTTATGAACATAGAATGCCGAATATCAGTGGTTGATGTGGCGATTGGGGCATATGACTCAGTCGGCGCTGGGCTGTTGAGGTTTCAATATTAATGAGATTGCCTCGGAGGTGCTGCCCTCGTAGGGAATAAATAGGCGTGTACTTCGTGAACTAAGGTCCTATTTATGTACTCAGTCAGCAACTCAGTCCAGCTCTTTGAGGAAGATTAAACAAGTGCGAATGTCGAATCGACTTTTTTTCAACAGTAGAGGGGAAGCGAGGACGCTAGCTGAGCTGGGAGGAGATATGAGTCGAAGTGGTGAGCCTTCGCGCACGGGAAGTAGGACTTCGAGGGATCGGGAGAGGCACCAATCTCCTCGTCATCGAAGTAAGTCACCTAGGAGGGACAAGCAGCCACAGAGCACATCTCCTCAACCCCGTTTTGGAAGGGAATCCGACGCGAATCCACGCCCATTGAGTTTTACGGTCTTCGTGGAGAATAGACCCATGACAGAGGCGGATTCAATCGTTCGAGATCCAAATGTGGCAGTCGAGTTCGCTCGACAGATTTTTTCACTCGAGGTCTAGCAGTCGATGGTGGGTCGGCAGGACTTTGAAGTGTTTCGTGAAGGCGTTCACGGGGCGATGAAGGGGCTGTACACCGCTTATGAAATCGGCATGCGTCTCCGCGCCGCTCGGCGCGATATAGAGCAGAGAGATGAACGCATTCGAAAGTTAGAAGCTCGCGCAGAGAAGGCCGAGCGTGAGCTAAGGAAAATCAAGTCCGCCAAGTCTCGATCGGCCAGCCATCCCAACCCGGTTGTGGAAGAGAGGGTGACTCAAAGGCTGATAAGTGATGCTATTGCCGATCGGAACACGGCTAGTATGTTCGCGATTGAGACTACAAGGGCCGCGGCCTATGAAAAAGGCTTCCATGACGACCAAAAGGTTGGAATTTAGAAGACCAAGGAGAAGCTCGCCGAAGAAGTTTGCCGATGTGAAAATCGTGGGTTTAGGCACGGTTGGATCAAGGCACTTCAGGAAGCGGAGGCTTTCCAGGCAGCAGGTGTGAATTCGGCATTGCCGTTGTACCAACAGAATGATTTCTCCTTCTCCGCTTTCGAAATTGAGAAGAGTGATGATGAGGGAGCCACCGAAGAGAAGAAGACCTTGTAATGCTTCTGTAGAAATTATGTATTTATTGGCTGATTTTAATAAAACGCTTAATTTTCAATTTGTAGAGTACTTTTTATTTATGTTAGTACACTTGATGCCAATCGATTTATCTAAGGACACATTTTACTTTGAATGTTCACACATTTTAGACTATTTTTGTGCGACCTAAACTACTCCATTTTGAATAGATTTATATTTCAGCCTTTGTTTATACGGCTCAAACTATTCACTGCATATTTCAGCCTTTGTTTATACGACTTGTATGAAGGCGCTACGAATTCGGAGGCTTTATCGGGGCAAAGGCGTCATGCGCCGATGGGTCTCCGAATCCGGAGGCTTTTTCGGTCCAAAGGCGTCATGTGCCGTTGGGGCTCCGAATCCGGAGTCTATTTGGCCAATCACGGTATCCATAAAGACGCTCCGAATTCGGAGGCTTTATTGGGGCAAAGGCGTCATACGCCGATGGGGCTCTGAATCCGGAGACTGGCCAATCGTGGTATCCACAAAGGGCGCTCCGAAATCCGGAGGCTTTAATCGGCCGAAGGCGTCATACGCCGATGGGGCTCCGAATCCGAGTCTTGTGCACTGGATTGCGTGATGAAGAAATGAAAAACTTTGCATTGCAAAAGTGAAATATGTACAAGTATCAAGCCCCACAAGTCGGGTCAATGATAGAATAAACTTTGACCGGCCCGAGTTAACTAAGCATTTCATTTCGAATGTTTATAAGCTTTAATGTGCAAACGGTTTTTGCCGGCTCGACTTAACAGAGCATACCACATTAAATATTTAATCGACACATACGCGTTACGCACGGCCCTGGCTTCGAATCCGGAGGCTTTTTCGGCCAAAAGGCGTCATGTGCCTCCTTCGGCCCAAAGGCATCATGCGCCGATGAGGCTCGGAATCCGGAAGCTTTTTCGGCCAATCGTGATATGCACGAAGGGTGCTCCTAATCCGAAGACTTAATCGGCCAATCGTGATATCCACGAAGGGCGCTCCGAATCCGGAGACTTAATCGGCCAATCGTGATATCCACGAAGGGCGCTCCGAATCCGGAGACTTAATCTGCCAATCGTGATATCCACGAAGGGCACTCCGAATCTGGAGGCTTTTTCAGCCAATCGTGATATCCACGAAGGGCGCTCCGAATCCGGAGACTTAATCAGCCAATCACGATATCCACGAAAGGCGCTCCAGATCCGGAGGCTTTTTCGGCCAATCGTGATATCCACGAAGGGCGCTCCGAATCCGGAGACTTAAAGGGCCAATCGTGATATCCACGAAGGGCGCTCCGAATCCGAAGGCTTTTATCGGAACACTTTTGAACTAGATTTCGCAGTAAGTGAACGAGAATCTTTGTATTATAAAAGTGGAATGTGTACATGGTGAGCCATTCAAAGCTAGTATCATTCCCCACAGGTCGGGTTCAATGATAGAATTTGCGCAAGTGCGTTGAATTCCAAGGCCGTGGCAGACTCCTTCCAGACATGTCTTTGAGCCGATACGCTCTTACTCCTACGATCGAATCGACCTGATAGGGGTCGTCCCAGTTAGGACCCAATTTTCCATCAGCCGATTTTCTAGCGGCTGGGAGTACTTTCTTCAGGACCAACTCTCCTGGTGTGTAGCGGCGTAGCTGAACACGTTGATTATACGACTTAACAAGCTGTTGTTGATACCGCGCCATGGATGCGAGGGCACGGTCTCTTCGTTCTTCAATCAGAAACAAATCCAAGGCCAGCATCATGTCGTTTTGGCCCATATAAAAAACTATCGATTTCAAGGTTGGGAGGCCGATCTCCAGGGGTATGATTGCCTGGGTTCCAAAGCATAGAGCAAACGACGTTTCCCCATGTAGACGTCCCCGAACGTCCCGGGAGGGAATCCCGTTTTGTTTATTGGGCTTACTACAGTTCGGACTCAAATGTCACGGTTCTGAATCTAATCCCGCAAAGTGCAATGCGAGACCGATAAATCACCAAAGAGTCCAAATCCGGCAAATCATTTTGAAAAACAGATTTTTTAGAAAGAAGTGCCAAACATGGACTGCTTTGCCAGATACAGAGTCGCCACCTAAATATTTTATTTTGGGGGAATTTAGGAAACCCTGACTTGTGCCTAAGGCCACGTGTCCGTCATCACCAAAGTTGCCTCGGCTCGGGAACTTGGGTACGATTGGGGAAGGTCACTTCGTGAGCACCCCCGCTCGCCCGATCAAAGATCGGCCTCTACTAACCATGATATCGAGTTTTGAAAACATTATGTGCTCTTATTCCGGTTTATCAGCCTAGAATTACTATGTGATGCGCACATCATACAAGTATAGACTAGATTGCCTAAGTTGGAACAAAACATCTCATATCCGTTTGTTTTGAAAATGGATTGAAGTTTGCTACTCGCAAGTAGGCTAAAACACGGGTTTCGACGAATTATTCCAATTCAAGCAACCCAACCTTCACCCACAGGCATTCAGGCAGTTATATCACATAAGCAAATAGCCTCATAGTAAGCATGCTATCATGGCAGTCACTCACACGCATGCAAGGATGCTAAAATGTAAATACTTACTGAGTACTCCAAGCCAAAGAAAGAAGCTAATTAGGAATCATGCATGAATCCTAACTATGCTGAAATGCCTAATGCAACACATGCAAAAATGTAACTAAGATAGGCTCGGCTATTCTAAAATAGCATATGAAATGCTACAGATAACATGTATTCAACTTGGAATTGAAATACAATGCAGTTAGCATGATGCGCCGAGCCCGGTGCATGCAATACAAGTGAATGAATGCAAGCATGCGAACATATAGATGCAATTGAAACATGCCCTAGAACTAACCATCATAAGCTGGTAAATAAAAGGGAGAAAGACGTGGGGTTGGAAGACATGCACCACGCGCACGCACACTTATTACAATAGTTGGCCCCCTCGCGGGGAGTCCGAAAGAATAATACAAACCAAGTAAATAATTAACTACTTTAGCTAATTAATTATTACAGACCCTTAATTAATTAACAAATTAATTACAAAATAAACTAAGTATGAAATTCAAAAGGCCGCCGTAGCCCCGCCTTGAAATGATTGGATGATGCATGCTCGATTCGCCATGCTCGGAAACCAGATGCCATGCCACATGTTGCCTCTGTTTACACTGTTCTACGCCTCTGAGAATTATGAAAATCCTAAGGTTGCTTCTGAACCACTCCATGAGAACATTGGGATGCCACCGGCCAAGGAAAAACACCACCGGCCATGGAAATATGGTCATCAACCAAAAATGGGATCATCGGCCTGGTTTTGGTAGTCGGCCGGCACTGAAATTGGCCGACCGGCCATTTCTTCCTGCAGAACACTGGTTTTGCTGCAACAGAGGACAGGCAGTGCATGGCATGGAACTTACAAGCCAAATGTATGCACGACCACCCTCCCCATCATGCTATGGACTCAAGGGAGTGTGGCCCTCGACCCTCGGGCCACCAATCACGCATTTTGATGCATGATGGCCAAAGATGTCAAAGGTGCATATCAATATAGAATGAATGCAACAAACAAATGAATGCTACACACTCTATCATGTTGGGTCAAGAGTGTCGGCGACCGAGGATTGAGGCACGTTTCGCCACTTTAAGTACGAAACGTCCCTTGGTCCTCATGTTTGGTTTGCACCCCAAACCAAACAAGAATGCAATGCATGTATGCCAAAAACAATGCGAAACATGAAATTAATGCCATGCAACATGAACAATGCAATTTAACATGCAAACAACATGGTAGTATAATAGGGATGCAAGTATACAAAGTGATAGGCATGCAATAATGACATTAACCACAAGGATGTGACGACATGCAATGCGGTTAGCTTACAACAATACATGAGTGCATGATCTATGGACTTACACTAAGTATGGATAGGCCTCAGCCGTACCAAAATAGCGGCCAAAGTACCAAGAAATGAGGGACAAAACGCACCCAAACATACACATGCAAAGGTCCAACACTTAGGCATGAAAAGAGTCGACTCTCAAGCACATTAAGAAGAGGCAAATATGGACAAATCACAAGCATGACAAGCTCTGAAAAAGTGTAAAGGGTGATGCCAAATCAAACAAACCATGCAAGTAAGGCATGCAACAAAGCCCAAAACTCAAGGCTAACAAAGGGGTTCAAACCATGGCCATATCAACCAAGCCTCAAAGAGCCAAGATGAAGTCTTAGGGCAGACCAAAATAAGACTAAAGCATGCATGGAACGAGACCAAAACATGCTAAGAAAAGGGCGCAAAACAAAGGACATTCAAGGCCACAAAGAGAGCACTCCACTACGACTACCTCAACCACACATGACATGGATTATTCAAAGAAAAACAGAGCTATAATATGCCAAAAGGAGCCCCAAAAACCCACTGATATGGCAGCCCAAGGACTAAAACAAAGAGGCATGCACAATGACCTATTTCAAGGCACAAAAGAACAACTCTTCAAAGCATTGAAAGAATGGTAAATGCAAGCATACAAGCCTGGAGCATGGACTGAAATAGCATGATAAGTGATTCCAAATCACTGAAATAACCCAAATAAAGCATGCTCATGACTCGTACACTCAAAGCTAACAAGCTAGGATACATGGTGGCTATACAAAACATAGCAAACACGACTAAATCAACACCAAACAGAGCTTAACCATGTTACAACATGGCTAAAAGCTTCATGAAGTCAAGCTAAAACATGCAAGCATGATGGTCTAAATGCATGGTACATGTTATGACAATAGAGGGGATTACAAAGCAAGTGCATGATGCATGCAATAGGCCATCGAACCAATATGAAATAGAGGTCTAACATGATAAACTAACACCAAATACCCTCTGAAATGGAGCCAAATAAAGCTATGCAAACATGCTACCGTTATGAGCCCTTAATGCAAGCAAATGAGTCACAAGGGGAGAGGGGTGCCCCTCCCCTATACAAGACCTCAAAACCACTTCTCCACCACTGAAAATCCTCTGGATTTCAGTGGTGAGAAGGTCGAAATAAAAGGGTTCCAAAGCTCAAGAAGAAGGTCACAAAAAGAGGCCAAACAAGGTGTGTAGTGGGTTTCATACTTCAGCATCTTCTTGCTCAGATAGTAGATAGCCCTCTCCACCTTGTCCTCAGACTCTTGTGCGAGCATGTAGCCCATTGTAGTTTCAGTCACTGAAAGGTACAAAATCAACAGTTTTCTCAGCTCAGATGGTGACAACACGGGTGGGTTCTGTAAGTATTCCTTGATCTGTTCAAAAGCAGCTTGGCATCGGCCGTCCCATTGGAACTTATTTCCTTTCTTCAGGAGGCCAAAAAGTGGTTCACAAGTTAAGGTTAATTTTGAGATAAACCGTCTTATGAATTGCACTTTACCCAAAAGCCTCTCACCTCCTTTTCAGTCCTTAGTGGTGGCATTTCTAAGATGGCCTTGATTTTGGAAGGGTCGACCTCGATACCTCTCTGTGTAATTAAGAACCCCAGCATTTTTCCCGCTGTAACACCAAACGTACACTTCTGAGGATTCAGTCGCAACCAAAATTCTCTGATCCTTTGGAAGAACTTTTGCAAGGCGGTGTAGTGGCCCTTTCTATCTTTGGACTTGACAATCATGTCGTCCATGTACACCTCAACCTCTTTGTGGATCATATCATGCAATATCGTGGTCGCGGCCCGTTGATATGTAGCTCCAGCATTCTTCAACCCAAATGGCATCACCCTATAACAGTAAGTCCCCCACGGAGTGGTGAAACCAGTCTTCTCCCGGTCTTCAGGTGCCATCACTATTTGATTATAGCCCGAGAATCCATCCATGAACGAAAGCAAAGCATGCCCCGCTGTGAAGTCCACTAACTCATCAATATTCAGCAAGGGAAAGTCATCCTTCGGACTGGCTCTGTTCAAATCCCTGAAATCCACGCATACCCGGATCCTGCCATCCTTCTTCGGCACCGGAACAATGTTGGCCAACCAAGTTGGGTATTCGAATACCAGCAGGAACCCTGCGTCAATTTGCTTGGTGACCTCTTCTTTAATCTTGAGGGCCCAGTCCGGGCGGATCCTTCTGAGTTTCTGTTTAACGGGTCGGGCCTCTGGGTCAAGAGGGATCCGGTGCTGTACAATCTCAGGATCGATTCCAGGCATGTCTTCGTAGGACCACGCGAAAACATCTTTGAAATCTTTTAATAAAGCGACTAAGCGCTCGCGTTCCTCCGAAGACAACGTGGACCCGATCTGGACCAGCTGCGGGTCCTCCTCAGTACCAACATTAACAGTAGTGATTTCATCAACTAAAGGTTTAACAAATCTTTCCTGCTCTTGATCAATTAAGCGTTGCAAAACCGGAGGAATTTCTTCCCCGTCGTTTTCATCAAAATTTTGAAAGTCCTGATTAATACAATAAATCAAGGGCACAGAAAAGTACTCAGAAACCACATCCATTCCATTCTCATTAAGCATTTCCAAATCGTCCGATTCTTCTGTTACAACAGACTCAAAAGAGAAAGAAAAAGACGACCTAGACAGGACTGTGGCATCCGGGTTATCACCCCCAGGAATACCGGACTCAGACTCAGTCGAGCTGGAACCTGATTCCGACTCTACAGACTCGGTGGAATCAGATTCCGGCTCACTACCTGACCCGGTGCTGCTTGACAAAAATCCCTCCTCGTACTGCCAGGTGAGAGAGGGTGCGATGGATGCATCCAAAATACTTGCAGGTAGGCTCGCAGCCATTTCATTCCCAATCATGGACACCGAGAAGTTATCCCCCAAGCACTTCTGTACGATCGGAGGATCTGAAAGTAGACAAGCCAGCGCTACCCCCATTTCAATTTCAGTGCTCTCAGAATCCACTTTCTCATTCTGCTCAACCTCAGCTGATGGGTCTGTCTGCTCTTCAGCAACATCATCCCCGGATAACTGCAGGTCAAAGAAGATCTCAAACCCCGGCAAGCGCCTCCTCTCGGCATTCAGCCATGGCTCTGGGAAGCCACAAAATGGAAAGTCCTCCCCCTCCCGGACGAAGCGTCCGTTTAGGGTACCCTGGATGGGTCGGTGCATCAACTCAAAAGGCTTCCCTGCCCGCTTCGCTCTGGCTCTCCCAGCCATCTCCTTACCTTTCCTCACCCAATTCTCTTTGGTAGGCAGATAACTCAAGCCAAAGGTATGCTGGTTGTGCGGCACTTCGGCCGATACTGTAATGCCCTTCCAGCCACTCTTCCCCAATCCCATCCCGGGGATGTGTTGAAGCTTGTTCATGAGGTAGACTGATTGAGCGCTAACATACACCCTTCATCAACAGCCAAGATGCTCTGTAGGACCCGAGCCTCAGCCAGAGTAAACCCCGATAAGAACACATCCTCCGTGCCGTGCTCGATTTCCAAAACTGGTGTAGACACTTCCGGCGGCGGATGGATGGACGAATTCCCGAAAACAATAGCCACCCCCTTCCCGTGGGGGTATTTCAACATCTGGTGCAAGGTGGAAGAGACTGCCTTTACTTGGTGAAGCCACGGCCGCCCCAAAAGTAGATTGAAGGTTGCAGGAACGTCCAGGACATGAAAGTCAATCTCGTGTTGTCCCGGACCAACCTGGGTCTGAATTTTCACAGTCCCCATCACCTCTCTGCTTGTGTTATCATACGCCCTTATCACCTGGGCTGTGGGCACGAAGTCCGCGGGCTTCAACCCGATTGCATATGCCGTCCTTGACGGGCACACGTTAATAGCGGATCCCGTGTCGACAAGAACCACCGGTATCCATTTGCTTCTACATTCCACAGAGATGTAGAGCGGTTTGTTATGATTCGCGCCCTCAGGCGGCAGTTCTTTGTCAGAAAAGGTCAACGTCGGGGAACCTCCTCCCGGAAAGACCAATCCCACCAGCTGTTCAGGCGTGGTGTCTATTGAGAGCTTGGCCTTGTCCATGGCCGATAGAACAGCCTGTCTGTGAACACGTGAAGCCATAAGCAGTCCCCAGATGGAGATGTCTGCTTGTATCTTTTTCAACTGCTTCAGTACAGCCTCTTCTTCGAGTTGCTTCTCTTTCTGTTTCTCCACCTCCTTGTCCTTCCCGGACGCCTCTGGCTGATCTAGGTGTGGGGGCTTGAAATACCGCCCACTCCTAGTCATATGGTCAACTTCACCAATGTACCAGGTATCATCCGGTTGATTGCTTCCCCAGTCCTCATCCGTGTGGGCAAGACATAGATCATCGTCCTCCCACCACATTCCATCGGCAGCCGACAGACACCTGTCCGGCTCCGTTACCACTGTCCTTGTACTCACGGTACCTTCTGTCCATATGCTCGCAGCACCCTCTGTTCTTGTGCACACAGCACTTTCAGTCCCCACAGGGGCCTTGGCTTTTCTGGCTCTCTCAGAGTCTTCGATTCCTTCTTGTTCCAACTGCGTCAGTACAGTTTGCTGTTCAACATTCCCTGTATTCAAAATGCCCAAATCCCGAGCGAAATTCTTGACACCGGCGCTCTCCGGCGATGCATTCTGATCCCGGCCCTTCCGGCCACAATTGATGTCCTTGCCCCTGACGGGCCCCTTTCCAGCTGAGATTCTTCAACAATATCTGGTTGGTCGTCAAGCCACCCTGTGACCTCTGCTGACTCCTCAAAATCGAACCAGTTGACTGTCATGTCCCCCGGATCTTGTTCGTTGAAAATCTGAAGGTCAGCAATGTCCCCTTCCAGAACTGCTAAATCATCTATCCTCTGATCAAGTCCATCCCCCCGTAGTACACAAATTTCTGCCCCCACCGGCAATTCCACATTTGGCCTAATCTGACCCGCTGACGCAATGTAGCCACTCGGATTGTACACCTCCTCAGCAAAGCTCCCCAATTCCTCAGTCCCTGAATCCACTGTACCACTTTCTTCCGAAATCATCCCTGTTCCATCTTCGATGGTCACCACCATTGGTTCAGGTTGGGCTCGGGAGATGTCCAACATGCACAAGTCAGTGCTGTCGGGAAGGAACACCTCCGGCTTGGGTAGGTGAGATGGGGTGATATATATGCTGGGGTCGTATGACATGACCCCGGTCTGGATAAAGTTGATGCGTTTGGGAGGTGGAGCTTGGTTGTGTGGTGGGAGAGGGTTGGTTGTGACATTGGGTTTCTCTGGAGGCACAATCACCCTATTATCAATGAGATCTTGAATCTCATGACGTAATCGGAAGCATTGATCGGTGTCATGACCGTGCTGTTGGTGGAAAGTGCAGTACTTGGCTGGATTATGGGAGGGGGGGAGTTTTTCTGGTAACGGCCGCGGCTCTAGGGGCTTCAAATGCCCTTTCCTAATCAAAACTCCTAAAGCCTTGGACAAGGACATATATAGTGGAGTGAAAGTTCTTTGGTTTTTTGGTGGGTATCTGGCTGTTTGCGAACTACTACCGGACGCACCGGTGAATGGCGTAGCTGCAAGGGTTCTTGGGGAATTGGTGGTGACCATGCTTACTTCTGAAGCTCTGGTAGTTGCGGCATTGCTTGTGCCTGTATTGGTGTTGTGGTTGAAGGTTCTCCTGGGTTGCTCTCTGTCTTGGTCAATCAGACCCTGTTTCATCGCATCCTCAATTTGTACCCCCATCTCATGTAAATCTAAAAAGGTAGGGAAAGGGAGAACAATCATTTTCTGCATAAGCTTGGGCTGGAGATTGCGCACAATCATCCGAATCTGATCCTTGTCAGTGGGCCTAGTGGTCATCATTGAGGCCTTGGCCCTCCAGCGGGTTACGAATTCAAAGAAACTCTCCTTAGGCTCCTGCCTTGTTGTCTCGAGATCACGGGTGGTAATCTCGATTTGCGTGTTATAGGAGTACTGTGCGATGAAAGCCTCGGCCATCCCATCCCAATTCCGCTTGACATTGTCTTCCAATTTTGCGTACCAGATGGCCGCCACACCCGACAGGGTCTGGCCAAACAATGAAAGCTTCTGTAGTCTCGTGAGGCCCATCGGCCTTAGTATGTCCGAAAACAGACGTAGATGCACCATGGGATCCCCGGACCCGTCAAAGCGGTCGATTTGTGGCATCTTGAACCGGTCTGGCAGCGTCACAGCCGCGTTGGTATACCTATCCTCAATGTCTGGAATGGACTTTACCCCTTGGGATTTCTTGAACAACTTTTCAAGCTTGCTCAACTTCAACGCTGTACGGTCCACCTCGAACTCAAAGGAAGAGTCCGGTTAATTGATGGGCGTAGGTGCCTTGGATAGTTGAGGTAGAATCGGGGGCGGAGCCGGCCCTGTTGGGATGTCTGTATCCTCCTGGATATTCTGGACATTTGGTGTCTCCCCGAGTAGCGGGACCCTTGGTGGGGGAGGAGCTTGATGTGAGGCTGATGCTCCGGCTTGCTGCTGTAGCCGGGTAATTAGCTCTGCCTGTTGGGCCATGACGACGGCCTGCTGTTTGGCAAATTCTGCTTGACGAGCAGCGTCCTCCTGCATGGTTCTCATGCTCTCCTGGAGCTGGCGCATCATTTCTTCGATCCCTGCCATACTGCCCTGATCTAGCTGTACTGCCGGTATATGTTCCCTCTCTAGGGAGAAACAAAACTCTGATCCCTACTATACTGAGGTGGGGTAGACAAAGCCCTCTGAACTGACTGCTGAACTGATATCCTCTGTCTGACTGCCCTCCGTCTAGTAACCGGGGGTAATGAGTGGAACACTGGTTGTCCGTCTACCAGATCCTCAGATTGATGGAGTCTGCGACCTCTAGTCCAGAGTGCTTGGGAAATATCTGCTTGGTCTAAAGCAATTGTGCTAAACTACCTAGCAAAAAGATAAAATAAAGCAATAATAAGGAAATAAGCAACCAGAAAACGGACAGCATAATGGCTTAAATAAACACAACACACAGTTGGGTACAACAACACGCAGTTGATAAGCTGAATACACTGTTTTCAGACACTAATCATTGTTCCCAAATTACTGCCCCAAATCTGAATCTGATACCCGCAGATAACTGATTCTCGAAATACTGAACTAGTGCCCGCAGGCCTGATGCCCAAACTTGTAAACTGATACATGCATTCCTGTAGAGACGCACTCTAAAAGCACATAGCAAACAAATGAGAGCCAAAATACCCCTATGTTGGGGTAGGGTTTCCCTGTCCTATTTTGTCAGGAGCTAGGGTTTCACTACGCACGCAGCGGTTTCAAACAACCTATAATCGGGTAAGCAACCTGTCCTAGCTTGGAATGGTCACTATGGATTCCGAACATGCACTAGGTCGAATGGTCAAAAAGGGTGCCCCGGTAAAAACCGGGGTTTGTGTTCCCATCGTGGCAGAGCCCGTAACCGGTCAGCCTTATGGCACGCTTCTCAAAGCGAGCCTCCGGCAAACCATTCAGGAATAGCAGATGGCAAACACGGTGTCCTAGGCGCACCAATGCAAATGCAATGCAAAGAAACACATAAGTGTAATCAAAACAAGATATCATGAGTTCGAGTCAAGTTCTCTAACTCCCCAGCAGAGTCGCCAGAAACTGTAGACGTCCCCGAACGTCCCGGGAGGGAATCCCGTTTTGTTCATTGGGCTTACTACAGTTCGGACTCAAATGTCACGGTTCTGAATCTAATCCCGCAAAGTGCAATGCGAGACCGATAAATCACCAAAGAGTCCAAATCCGGCAAATCGTTTTGAAAAATAGATTTTTTAGAAAGAAGTGCCAAACATGGACTGCTTTGCCAGATACAGAGTCGCCACCTAAATATTTTATTTTGGGGGAATTTAGGAAACCCTGACTCGTGCCTAAGGCCACGTGTCCGTCATCACCAAAGTTGCCTCGGCTCGGGAACTTGGGTACGATTGGGGAAGGTCACTTCGTGAGCACCCCCGCTCGCCCGATCAAAGATCGGCCTCTACTAACCATGATATCGAGTTTTGAAACATTATGTGCTCTTATTCCGGTTTATTAGCCTAGAATTACTATGTGATGCGCACATCATACAAGTATAGACTAGATTGCCTAAGTTGGAACAAAACATCGCATATCCATTTGTTTTGAAAGTGGATTGAAGTTTGCTACTCGCAAGTAGGCTAAAACACGGGTTTCGACGAATTATTCCAATTCAAGTAACACAACCTTCACCCACAGGCATTCAGGTAGTTATATCACATAAGCAAATAGCCTCATGGTAAGCATGCTATCATGGCAGTCACTCACACGCATGCAAGGATGCTAAAGCATAAATACTTACCGAGTACTCCAAGCCAAAGAAAGAAGCTAATTAGAAATCATGCATGAATCCTAACTATGCTGAAATGCCTAATGCAACACATGCAAAAATGCAACTAAGATAGGCTCGGCTATTCTAAAATGGCATATGAAATGCTACAGATAACATGTATTCAACTTGGAATTGAAATACAATGCAGTTAGCATGATGCGCCGAGCCCGATGCATGCAATACAAGTGAATGAATGCAAGCATGCGAACATATAGATGCAATTGAAACATGCCCTAGAACTAACCATCATAAGCTGGTAAATAAAAGGGAGGAAGACGTGGGGTTGGAAGACATGCATCACACACACGCACACTTATTACAACAGTTGGCCCCCTCACGGGGGGTCCGAAAGAATAATACAAACCAAGTAAATAATTAACTACTCTAGCTAATTAATTATTACAGACCCTTAATTAATTAACAAATTAATTACAAAATAAACTAAGTATGAAATTCAAAAGGCCGCCGCAGCCCCGCCTTGAAATGATTGGATGATGCATGCTCGATTCGCCTTGCTCGGAAACCCGATGCCATGCCACATGTTGCCTCTGTTTACACTGTTCTGCACCTCTGAGAATTGTGAAAATCCTCAGGTTGCTTCTGAACCACTCCATGAGAACATTGGAATGCCACCGGCCAAGGGAAAACACCACCGGCCATGGAAATATGGTCATCGACCAAAAATGGGATCACCGGCCTGGTTTTGGTAGTTGGCCGGCACTGAAATTGGCCGACCGGCCATTTCTTCCTGCAGAACACTGGTTTTGCTGCAACAGAGGACAGACAGTGCATGGCATGGAACTTACAAGCCAAATGTATGCACGACCACCCTCCCTATCATGCTATGGACTCAAGGGAGTGTGGCCCTCGACCCTCGGGCCACCAATCACGCATTTCGATGCATGATGGCCAAAGATGTCAAAGGTGCATATCAATATAGAATGAATGCAACAAACAAATGAATGCTACACACTCTATCATGTTGGGTCAAGAGTGTCGGCGACCGAGGATTGAGGCACGTTTCGTCACTTTAAGTACGAAACGTCCCTTGGTCCTCATGTTTGGTTTGACACCCCAAACCAAACAAGAATGCAATGCGTGTATGCCAAAAACAATGCGAAACATGCAATTAATACGATGCAACATGAACAATGCAATTTAACATGCAAACAACATGGTAGTATAATAGGGATGCAAGTATACAAAGTGATAGGCATGCAATAATGACACTAACCACAAGGATGTGACGACATGCAATGCGGTTAGCTTACAACAATACATGAGTGCATGATCTATGGACTTACACTAAGTATGGATAGGCCTCAGCCGTACCAAAACAGTGGCCAAAGTGCCAAGAAATGAGGGACAAAATGCACCCAAACATGCACATGCAAAGGTCCAACACTTAGGCATGAAAAGAGTCGACTCTCAAGCACATTAAGAAGAGGCAAATATGGACAAATCACAAGCATGACAAGCTCTGAAAAAGTGTAAAGGGTGATGCCAAATCAACAAACCATGCAAGTAAGGCATGCAACAAAGCCCAAAACTCAAGGCTAACAAAGGGGTTCAAACCATGGCCATATCAACCAAGCCTCAAAGAGCCAAGATGAAGTCTTAGGGCAGACCAAAATAAGACTAAAGCATGCATGGAACGAGACCAAAACATGCTAAGAAAAGGGCGCAAAGAGAGCACTCCACTACGACTACCTCAACCACACATGACATGGATTATTCAAAGAAAAACAGAGCTATAATATGCCAAAAGGAGCCCCAAAACCCACTGATATGGCAGCCCAAGGACTAAAACAAAGAGGCATGCACAATGACCTATTTCAAGGCACAAAAGAACAACTCTTCAAAGCATTGAAAGAATGGTAAATGCAAGCATACAAGCATGGAGCATGGACTGAAATAGCATGATAAGTGATTCCAAATCACTGAAATAACCCAAATAAAGCATGCTCATGACTCGTACACTCAAAGCTAACAAGCTAGGATACATGGTGGCTATACAAAACATGCAAACATGACTAAATCAACACCAAACAGAGCTTAACATGTTACAACATGGCTAAAAGCTTCATGAAGTCAAGCTAAAACATGCAAGCATGATGGTCTAAATGCATGGTACATGTTATGACAATAGAGGGGATTACAAAGCAAGTGCATGATGCATACAATAGGCCATCGAACCAATATGAAACAGAGGTCTAACATGATAAACTAACACCAAATACCCTCTGAAATGGAGCCAAATAAAGCTATGCAAACATGCTACCTTTATGAGCCCTTAATGCAAGCAAATGAGTCACAAGGGGAGAGGGGTGTCCCTCCCCTATACAAGACCTCAAAACCACTTCTCCACCACTGAAAATCCTCTGGATTTCAGTGGTGAGAAGGTCGAAATAAAAGGGTTCCAAAGCTCAAGAAGAGGTCACAAAAAGAGGCCAAACAAGGCCTAAGAGGAGGTAGACAACCCCCAACACCAAAATGACCTTAAGCAACTACGACAAGCATGAAAATACAGAACTTTTATCAGTTATACACTAAGCTCGAAACAATATGTAAATAGGTCTAAAACCTTAAGCAAAAATGGGGAATAAAAGGGTAAGTTCTCACCCTTGAAGAACACTTCAAGAACACCAGGTCCAACACCTCCTTTTGATCAAAAACTAACTCAAAACTCTGAAATCGACCCCTTAAAACCTCAGCAACCAAAGTATAGTGTAACACTATGTGTCTTAGTGCAAAACTAAGAACAAAAACCCCTTTAGAACACTACTACACACACAAATATAGAGAGAGAGGGAGATATAGAGAGAGAGGGATATATAAGTTATATATCAGATGAATCAACCTCTGGAAAGGGAGGGGAGGCCCTCCTCTTATAGGCAATGCAAATCTAAGCTTCCAAAGGAAGCTAAGTGTCAGGATGAAATCCCTCCATACACGTGTATGGAGGGCAGGATTTGTGCTCACCAGCTGGCACAGCTAGCATGCACAATGCCTGAAAAAGGCAAAGAAAAGGTCTCGGCCAGAAAATATGGCCGATCAACCAAATCAATGGCCGGCCGACCAACTATAGTGCCGATCGGCCAACACCATTGGCCGGTAGCAATAAAACATGGCCGGTGACCTCAGACCATGGCCGGTGGGTTGAGGAAATAGCAAACAAGCCACCCTCTTCCCTCAAAAAAGAAACATAAATGCTTGGTCCACAACCAAGCATAAAACAGTCAAGTTGAGAGGTCTCGAGGCGAGGCACATGGCCGAGACCTCCGAGAACTCAAAACGAACACGATCATGGATGATCACCGAGTGTTCAAACGGTGACGTCCAGGTCTTGAGGACGGTCAAAAATGGGGTGTCTACACCCAGTAGATCGCCTCGGCGTAGTTCGATGAGCCTACAACACACTCGGCAATTCTTCGACCCATTTGCCTTTAGCTTTCTCCAGCCTCTTCTTGATGCCGTCCAAGATGGATTTGTTAGAGGCTTCAGCCTGACCATTGCTTTGTGGATAAGCCGACGTGGAAAAGTAAGGCCGAATACCATACTTGCTGCACAACTCTCGATAGACGCCACAATCGAACTAGGTGCCGTTGTCTGAGATAAGTGCTCTTGGAATGCCGAATTGTGTTATGATGTTTCTCCAAACAAAATGCTTCACGTCGATATCTCGAATGTGCGTTAGTGCCTCCACTTCTACCCATTTTGTAAAATAATCTGTCGCGACAATCAAAAATCGCTTGTTACCCGGGGCACGAGGCAGTGGTCCGACGATGTCAAGTCCCCATTGGGCGAACGGCAAAGGACTGGTTATGGAGCTTAGCTCTTCAGCAGGCAGATGGGTCAAAGAAGAGAACTTCTGGCACTATTCACACTTTTTCATGTAACATTCGGCATCTGCTCTCATTGTCAGCCAGTAATACCCCTGCGTCACGGCTCGATAAGCCAAGGACCGCCCGCCAGAATGGGCGCCACAACTGTCTTCATGTATTTCGGTCAGAAGCTCATCGACTTTGTCCGGGTGCACACATTCCAAATATGGACTAGAGAGGGATTTTTTTATAAAGCCTTCCTTACGGATCCAAGTAGTATCGTAGGGCTTTGTTTCGCAGCTTGTGCGCTTCTTTCTTGTCCTCTGAGAGCTGTTCGGAAGACAGGAATGCAGCAATTGGATCCATCTAACTCGGTTCAGATTCAATAACATTGACCTGGACTTCCTCTGAAGGGCCAATGCTCGACTTCGGGATAAAACCTACTTCGATGGTCCGTTTAATCTCTGAGTTAATAGCGGAGACTAGGCAAGCAAGGGCATCTGCATGTGTGTTCTGATCACGTGTTATCTGGTTCAATTCATGATGGTCAAATTTTGCCAGCAAGGAGTTCGCCGTTTTCATGTAAGCCGCCATACGGTTGTTTCTTGTCGCGTACTCCCATTTTAGCTGATTGATCACCAGTTTTGAATCGTAAAATACAAGCAAACGCTAAGCACCCAGAAGATGTGCATTCTGCAAACCAGCTAGAAGGGCTTCGTATTCACCTTCGTTATTTCACGCTTCGAAGCCAAGCTTGACGGCCTGCTCAATTATTGCGCCGTCGAGAGCCATGATTATAACTCCGGCTCCGCTGCCCCACTGATTGGATGATCCATCACAGTACAACTGCCAAATGTCCCCAACATAAATTCTCTAGTTCAGCTTCGGTCGAATTTCATCGGACTTGAAATCGACAAGACCCCCAGTGAATTCGGCAACAAAGTTGGCAAGCACCTATCTCTTGATTGAGGTTCTAGGTAGAAACTGAATGTCGTACTGGCCGAGTTCAAGAGCCCACTTGGAAACACGTCCAGATGCTTCTGCACTTCGTAATATTGATCGGAGGGGATAGTCTGTTAGCACCCCAATGCTATGTCCTTGGAAGTAATGCATCAATTTTCTTGCCGCCCTGACTAGGGCTAGGATGAGTTTTTCCAACGGAAGGTAACGTGTTTCGGCGTCAACCATTGCCTTGCTCACATAATACACTAGCCACTGCTCCTCCAGCTCTTCCTTTATCAGTATGGCGCTGACGGCCCTGTCGGAAACTACCAGATACAAAATGAACAGGTCACCAGCAGCAGGTGTTGTCAAGAGTGGTATTGAGTGGAGATAGGTCTTGAAGCCGTTGAAAGCGGTTTCGCATTCGGCGGACCATTCAAAAGCCTTGCCCTGCCGTAATGTATGAAAGAATGGTCAACAGCGATCTGTGGACCGACTGACGAACCTGTTGAGTGCGGCGGCCATCCCCATTAACTTCTAAACTTCCTTGACCAATCGAGGAGAGCCGAGTTCTAGGATTGCTGTGATTTGCCTTGGGTTGGCTTCGATTCCTCGGTGGTTGACAATGTACCCCAAGAATTTGCCAGAGCCGATCCCAAACGCACATTTGGAAGCGTTCAGCTTCATTCTATATTTGCGTAGAATACCGAATGTTTCTTCCAAATCAGCTATATGATTCTGCTCTTCCTTGGACTTGACCACCATATCGTCAATGTACACTTCCATAGTGTGGCCGAGTTGCTCCTTGAACATGGCAGTGACCAGTCTTTGGTAGGTTGCCCCTGCATTCTTCAGCCCAAAAGGCATAACCTTGTAGCAGTAGGTTCCTCTTGGGGTGAGGAATGCAGTTTTGTCCTGGTCCTCTGGATGCATGGCGATTTGATGGTAGCCTCTGTAAGCATCGAGGAAGCTCATACGTTGATGGAGTGCCGTCGCATCTACAAGTTGGTCAATTCTGGATAGGGGAAAACAATCCTTGGGGCAGGCTTTGTTTAGGTCCGTGAAATCGACGCACACTCGCCAAGTCCCATTTTTCTTCTTCACCACCACTATATTAGAGAGCCATGTAGGGTAGGTCACTTCCCTGATTGCCCTGGCATCAAGCAGCCTGTCAACCTCCTCAACAATGGCGGCAGTGTGCTCTACGGCTGACCGCCAGCTTTTCTGAATGATCGGCTTGCACTTAATATCAACATTTAAACGGTGCTGTGAAATGGACGGATCTATACCCGGCATCTCATATGGAGTCCACGCAAAGACATCGAGGTTGCTGAGCAGGAAAGAAATTAGCTGCTGTCTGTCGGCTTGATTCAAGGAGGCGCCGACCATGAAGAACTTGTCTGGGCTTCCATCGATTTCAACTCGGTCTAAGCCTTTCGTGGCCTTTTCATTTGGGAGCCACCCAACATCGTTGAGGCTCTCTCGATCCGGCACCTCAATGGAATTCACCTGCAGCTCCTTTGGCATTTTTTCAACAAGGAGATAACATGCTTGCGCCGATTTCTGGGAGCCACGGATTTGCTCAATGCCATGTTTTGTTGGGAAGCGTAGCAGTTGATGATAGGTGCTTGGCACGGCCTGCATAGTATGCAACCAAGATCGCCCCATGATGAGATTATACAGCGACGACAGCTTGACGACCAAGAATTCCACTTCCACTGTTCGGGAACCCGCTCGAACGGGTAGTGTAATTTTCCCCAACGGGTATTCTGGATTGGCGTTGAAGCCGAATAGCGAATAGGGAGCCAGAGAGAGATCCGATTCGAAGAGGCCGAGTTTGGTGAATGTCTTGTAATACATAACTTCTGATGTGCTCCCTGGGTTAATGAGTACGCGCTCAACGGTGAATCGGTTGACGCACAACTCAATTACTAAGGGATCAATGTGTGGAAGTGTCACTCTGGCCAAATCCGAGTCATCAAAAGTAATGCTTGCAGCTTCATGGGGATGTTTTGCCGGAGTGAGCTGATTTTGAGGGGTGGGATTTGACTGAATCGTATACACCGCGGATGATATTGGCAGGCTGTATATCATATGGATCACGCCGAGTGTAGGGGAGTCCTGTCTTAAGGCTATTACTTTGGTTGAGTTGTCTTTTTGAACGTACTGTTATAGCCTACCATCTTGTACCAATTCCTCCTAGTGATCCTTCAAAGCATAACAACTCTCAGTATCATGGCCATGGTCCTTATGATACTCACACCGTCTATCCCGTCTTCTTATGTCAGGAGGTCCTACCATTTTGGACGGCCATTTGAAGAAAGGAAGGTGTTGGATTTTGGTCAGGACCACGCCAATCGGCTCCGTCAACTCCGTATATTTCTTATCGGCGCGCCTTGTGCACTTGCTATCGACTTGTAGCTGTTCATTTGCTCAGTGAGAGCATTGGTCGTTTGGTCGGCGAGAATCCCGTCTCTTTTCTCGTTTGGCCCGATGCCGTGGTTCAGGGCTCTGAGGTGGTACAGAATTTAACGGCTGAGCAATTTCAGTAGGAGCCGTCTTGTTGGTCACATTTACGGCTTTAACCCGCAAGGCATCATCCTCCACTTTACAGTATTCTTCAACTTTCTTCATCAAAGACCAGACTGTTTTGGGGGGCCGTCTGGTCAAAGAGCTACGGAGGGCACTGTCGGGATGCAGCCCCATCTTGAAGGCGGTAATGGCCATGGAGTCGTTGCAAGAATCATCT
The DNA here is from genome assembly GCA_030407325.1 of Camellia japonica. NCBI lineage: Eukaryota > Viridiplantae > Streptophyta > Magnoliopsida > Ericales > Theaceae > Camellia > Camellia japonica. The sequence continues at coordinate 135,161,175 of JAPPVO010000016.1, read as the reverse complement.
ACCAGATTAAAACATTCCCAATACCGCGCCGAATACGCACGAAGGGTTTCCCCCGGTTGAATCTGCATTGCCCAAAGGGAATCGGCTTGCTTTTGCTGGACCTCATTAGTGATAAACCTCACCCTGAAGGATTTTTGGAGTTGGTGGAAGCTCTTGATCGAAGCTGGCTCCAGTTTATAATACCATCTGATAGCTAGTGGTCCCAAACTGCTCGAAAATATTCTGCACATGAGAGGCTCGTCATCTACATGCAGTGTCATGGCTTGCTTGTAATGGCAAATGTGATCGGTGGGGTCTGATTTACCGTCGTACAAGGTGAATGACGGTGCTTTGAATTTCTTGGGTAACACTGCTCTTACAATCCTTCGTACAAACGGATCGTACTGGTCTTCTTCGCCTGAACTGTTTCTTCGTCGCTTATGCCTTACACGTGGACTCTCTTTGGAGGAACTGGTGGTTTCATGTCGGTCCTTCATCTTGGGCTCTGGGGACAATGAGTCAAAGTCACTATCAGTGTCTTGTTGTCGGGCTCGACGTCGTCGACCACCTGCCCTCAGAGGTCGTCCCGCCTCTAGGCGGACAGCTTGTTTGGACTTTGCCACTTCCAAGGCCAAATCTTGACGAAGATGTTCGTTCTCAGCGATCATGTTCTCCAACCTCTGCTCATTTTGCTTAGCATGTTCCATGGTTGCTTGCATTGTCTCATGCTCTGAAGTCGAGGGTGAGGCGAAGTTCAAGGCGTATCTTGCGGCGATAGTCTCTGGTCCAAGCATGTTTGTCGGGGTGAGGTCGTCTCTCTGTGTGGTTTCGTCGGTGACTATCAGAGGGTCTTCCGTTACGCTCGCCATGGATGTATTTGAGTATTCCCACAGACGGCGCCAATTGTGGGGAAGTGGTTTGGAAATACTCTTCTGATCCTGGAAGACGCTCGTGATCCTCAAATAAGCACCTGAAAAGAAAAGAACACTCCGATTGGGGGTGCCATAATTAGCACTCCGATGGACAAGTCAGTTTTCTACTCTCTCTGGGTTACTTGTATTTTAAGTTAAGCATACTAGTTCTCACATATCTTTCTTCGATTGTTGTTCCTTTATTTATACTCGTTTCCAGGGCCTCGGGGCCTGGTTCCTTTTTCGCTCACTATCTGCTTATTTATTCGGCCCCATAGTTCAATAGTTACTCGGCTTATTTATTGTATTCGGCCTCCTGATCGTGCAGGTTAGAGCCAAATAATGTCTATCTTGTAGAGCGTACGCTTCTGATTCTGCTATTTATTCGGCTCCCACACACCTATATATATATATATATATATCAATTAAAAAATACATTTCAACATCTTTAATGGCAAAAGTAAATATAATATTTTCTCACCACAAAATATATCGTTTAATGGTACACACCTAAATATTCACAACTCTTTTATGGTAGTCAAATAATAATAATAAAATCACAACACTATTACATGGTTACTAACGAGTCACAATTCAATCAATTGGGTCCAAAATGAATGGATTTTAATAATTTAAAATAAATCCCCAACTGAGATTAAAGTATAAATTAACTTTAAAAGACTTAAGGTGGTCCCCACCATTCACATTATTAAATATGAACCAAAATGATTAAGTATGGGCTAATCAAATAAAATCCAAAAATTGAATTTATATCTCATTAATTACTCAAGACCCAAGAATCACTATAACTAAAACTAAAAAAAATAATTTTGCCAAGCGGGCCTTACGAAGTCGAAATCAAGAAGTAATTCAATTTATTTTTACTAATTTAAATAAAGTGGTTCATGACATCACAACAATAATAATATGGGCAAAAATTCAATTTGATTCAACTCGTTACAATCTTCCCCCCTTAAGGAATTTCGTCCCCGAAATTCGCCTTGATAAAAAGAATAATGGAATTTACTCTTAACAAAATCACTTGAGCCTTATACTCTCAATAGCCATTTTCACATTGAGACATTCTTTCAATACCCCAAACACGTACTAAGCTCACTCTCAAGAATTTAACGCTCTCTTACCTTCCATAGTAAAAGACACCGTAATCGAAATCGAAACTCTCAAACTCACTTTAATCATAGAGCTGTAAACACAACAATAACTCCTCAATGATTGTACTACTATTTCTTATCGCTTCAATCAAACAAGAATGACGAACGGTCTAATCCAATCGGCCTTACAATCGTGATAACATATCATTCTAATTACATCCGCAAAATTATTTTACCAATATGAAGTAATAAATTTTCAATAGACTCAAAAACAAAATTTCTACACCTACCAGCTATCCATGATATTAAGATACATTGTTCCAAAGAAGCCACCCCTCAACTTAAAACCACTCATACTAGAATTTGGACAAACAATTTATAATAGAAGGGAAAATGTAGGTGATTCTTGCAACATATAAGGGGTTAATCAAAATCTATCAAACTCGCAATTATTATACAACCGTACTCGCAATCTCACTTGAACATGTTCAAACACACCCACAAAATTTGCTTACTCCACACAACTAACTCAACAGGTCACAGCAACAAAAGAATCCCACTACTTTGTAGAGCACTCAGAAAAGTATTCAAATATTACACACCATTAAAGATGACTCACCACAAATAATTTTTTGCCATAATCTAGTGCAATAATTTACTTAATATCCATCCAAAGTGATTATCTCAAGAATCTTAACCAATGAGAGCACCTTCCCTTTAAAGACACAATTCAATGATATATTTTGTAATCGCAACTGTCGCACGACAACTAACTCATATCAATATTAAAATGATTTCATACGCGGTTACCCAATTGAATAAAACTATCACAAACAATGACTTCAAATATTTCATCCGATGAAAACCTCCACTCATCCCCTAGTACAATCATATTCTTCCCTGAATTATTCCAAAAACAAAATTCACAAATCACCTTAGCCTCAACTGCTTCACTTGAACAACAAGAAATACCAACTCTTATGAAACATAATGCAATCATGCCAAACACACTACTCGAAAATTCTCAGTCACAACTTTAATTGCCCAACCAAGCAATTTCTGTATTATTTTTACCTGTCCACTCTATTTCTTTCACTCGATGAACCAACTAACAGTTTATGCAAACTTGTCTACATCCACCCACATAATTTCACTCTAACATAGAATTTACCCAAACGCTCACACAATGCACTTCGAGTCCACATAGAATTCATCAAGACTAGATACACATTCTAACAATACTAAGGTGCTCCCAACAAATACTCATAGTTATAGTGACTTTGAAATCTCCTTTGAAGTCAGCTCGCTTCTACCCAAATTCTAAAAGATATAACCACAAGCTATGATGCCACTCATTTACTCTAAAAAAAATTTCTATGTCAACAATAGTCATTCCATAACAATTTCCAGGACTAACAAAATAACGAAAGTACTTCATACCAATTTATTCCCCGATGAGGGGTCTGCCAAATAACTTCTTCTAAGGTAATATCACCATAAAACACAATGAAACAAAATTAAAATAAGGAATCATCCTTTATTAGGCAAAACTAAATATATTTTAATTAAGAAAACACTTACCCCTTAAGGTCAAATACACTCATCAAATTGAACTCAATGGTAATATTAGACCAACATACCAACAATACGAATTCTTACCACACTTCTAGCAAAACGAAGGATCAATATAAGGGATTCACAACTCATACTCCAAGGATACAAAACAATCTTGTAGCTAAAGGACAAAGGATACAAAATAATCTTCATTTCCATTACATGAACCACACCATCACGACACGCACCAAATTTAACCCAAAACACTCTCTTATACCTTTCATCTTCACAATTTCTAACTCATACATAAAAGTAACTGTAAAAGTTAACATCAATCACTCTCGATGGGTTAAGCATAAATTCCCATAGAAATACTCAAATTACTACCATACTAATTGTCCTAGAGCACCTACTTTTGAATTACAATATCCTCACAAAGCAATCTTAAAAATTTCCTCTAAGAACATTGGTTGCTAACACAACTCCACAACATCCATCACATCATGTCCTTCAACACTCATTTATTGCACTCGAGAACATCAACAACTAACTTTGAGACAATGGACTTCACCAATCTCGAAGGCACTCGGAACTCGCCTATATGTTCTAAAATATTGACTCACGAGTCAATGTTGTTACTACTAATAATCCCATCAAATGGCGTAACCCAAATCAAATTTAATCTCATTCCAATCTATCTCAAAATTATTTATCTCATTTGCCCTCTTAGGATTTGCAGCAAAATTATGAATAAAACAAACTCTCTAAGAAACACATCTCTTACTACACGATATAATTTCTATCATGCTAAGACTACGTTTATTCCCAAACACATACAAAATAATTGGCCTAGGGCCTATCACTAACCTCACAAGTAGTCCATCAAGCAAGTGAAACAATCCAACTATAACTAACTTCGTCTATCTCAAGAAAATTTAGAACTAGTTTTACGTGTTCTAATGTCAACAATCCAACGCATATTATCTTAGATTACTTTAATCATTATTAAAGTCACAACCAAACCAAATTATTAGAATAAGGTTAATCTCTAACTCACTCTACTTCTAAGATTTTTTTTTTCATCTAGTCCATTTCTACAAACTTGATATAAAATTGAAAATAATTAACTCCTCATAACAACAAACCAGTCGCTACACAACACAAACTCTACTATTTTAAGGTCACATTTACACCCACAATCATACAAATCGGTTAACCTACATTTTAATACTAATTCCACAACATCTTGACCAATCATCCCGGCCATATTACTCGAACTTACACCTTCTTCCTGGGGAAAAGGTATCCTCCTACATGAGAACATCCCGGGCACCCCAAGTGCCTCTATTACGGCCTCTCCTGCTTTATGACATCTTATATAAGAGACAGAATTTTGCTCAGAAGTAAGTACTCCACACTAGTTCTAATACGCTACATATGGACTAAACATAAACCTACACATGTATCTACATCACATAAGGCAAACCATATAAGCACATAGTCACATAAAGAACATACGAGTTACCCCTCCAAGATATTGACTCGTTCCACAAACATTCAAAGACTTCCAAATAGAAATAGCATTGATTAGGTGCTTTTCTAAAAGGACCTCAAAGAATTTCATGGACGCAAATCACATCTCAGAAGTTTAACCCTATACCCACATAGTCACATAAACATGTTATCACACAGTACATAAGATATGCAACATTTCTCACTAGCGAAATGAACCCACTGTGGTAAAAACCACTTCCCACGAGCCCCAAGTATTCAAACTCGGTAGCTCTGATACCAAGTTGTAATGCCCCAAAAATTGGGCAGGGTATATCTATTTATGCTACAAAACCCACTGATAGACAAACACATATATATAGCTAACTATTCCATACATCCATTTCCATTAAATCCCAAATACCAAATACATGTTGTTCACATCTCAATGCCCCAGTTCCAATCCCAAGCATACATTTTACAACAAGTATGAAATGGAAGCCAAACAGATAATAAGTGCCCTACAGGCTTACAAATTTATCCAAGAACATTCTTGGTTACACAAAATGGAGTTTCAACTCAACGCAAATACAGCCCTAGGCTTACATTCAACAAATAACAATAAAACAAAAATGAAGCCTCAGCTCCGAGTCCTCCCAAGTCAATGCCTTGGCGGAGGCAAAGCACATGTACCTGAAATGGTTTCCCTTATAGGGTGAGCCACAGCCCAGTAGAGATATACTACACAAAATATGAACCATGACAAGACTAAAGAGGAGTATGCTCATGCCATGCTCATGATAAAACAGTTTATCTCTCTTTTTATAAAGCATGAAATACTGAGATGCAACAATAGATATAAAGCCATTTCTATTTTAAACCATATTTGTTACATGAATACAGGCTCTGTGAATCTCTAGGTGAGTGTCTGCAAGTAGGCCCTAATGCACTACCACTGTCATTTTTACCAGTAAATTGGAAGGCTTGACACCTAACCGCACGGTTCCACACCCCCTACCCAGATTCACCAAGTATTCATATTTTCGCAAACAGATACATTTACAAACATTTCTCAAAAGCAGATACATTTCCAATGAAATGAATGTAATGCAATGTCCAATACAACAAATGATAAATGTGGTTCGATTTACCTAAGTCTCATGCCTTTCTAAAACAAACATGGATATCCTCCACCGATAGCCCAAAACAAATATTTCTAAATAGATATTTAAACAATTAAATTTCAAAAATTTTGATAAATACAATCTATTCCACATCTCATCAAATATGAACAACTACACTTGTTTTCATATCACAATCACGTTCGGTAACCTCTCAAGGTCCATTTCTAACTGTGTCGGTTTTATTCCAACAGATACTTTAAGCAAAATAAACCGTTAATGCCCAAGAAAACATCATTTTCTTTCCAAACTCATTTTCCAAGCATTATTCAACTATGACATCCTATTTTGATCAAAAGCCCCAAAAGTTAAACATAATTCCTTTATTTTCTTTAAAAATGCTCTTTTGGTCGCAAACCGGTAAAAATTTCAAAACCGATCGAGTCGAAGTCCGTTTTGGTTCAAATTTAAAACATAACTCTTTTATAACCTTACAAACATATTCCAAGTTTACACTTTCGCAATTTGGGCATCAACTCTTTATTTTTCTCAAAATTTCACTTTTAAGCAAATAAATCACAAATTTTCCAAAAATTCTAATTAAATTATATACAACTCTAAGCTCCATATAATCAAGTAAAAGTACATAAAGAAGTGTAGAAAAATCCCTACCTCGAGCCAAGAAGCTTTCAAATTTTTCGGCAACAGAAATTAAATTTTTTTGGAGCCAAACGACGTCTTTTCCATCCTCTACGTTTTGATCCAAAGCACTAGGGGTCAAAAATGACTTACACTAATCAAATCCAAGAAAAACCAACTTGGAACCTCTTTTCTCTTGTTTCCTCATGGCAAGAACTCCAAGAATTGAAAGAAAAATCCTATTTAGTCACTTATATATATATATATAGTATAAACAAATATCTAACCATAAATATCTAACTATATATACACACACATATATATCAATTAAAAAATACATTTCAACATCTTTAATGACAAAAGTAAATATAATATTTTCTTACCACAAAATATATTTCGTTTAATGGTACACACCATAAATATTCACAACTCTTTTATGGTAGTCAAATAATAATAATAAAACCACAACACTATTACATGGTTACTAACAGGTCACAATTCAATCAATTGGGTCCAAAATGAATGGAGTTTAATAATTTAAAATAAATCCCCAACTGAGATTAAAGTATAAATTAACTTTAAAAGACTTAAGGTGGTCCCCACCATTCACATAATTAAACATGAACCAAAATGATTAAGTATGGGCTAATAAAATAAAACCCAAAAATTGAATTTATATGTCATTTATTACTCAGGACCCAAGAATCATTAAACTAAAAAAAAAAAAAAAAAAAAAAGAAAAAAAAAAAAAAAAAAATTTGCCAAGCGAGCCTTACGAAGTTGAAATCAAGAAGTAATTAAATTTATTTTCACCAATTTAAATAGAATGGTTCACGACACCACAAACAATAATAATAAGGGCAAAAATTCAATTTGATTCAACTCGTTACAGAACTAAAGTGTTACTGATAGTTTTTTCATCCAAACTAACAGAATGTGTATTACACACACCATTTTTTAGGGTGAGTTTTGATTTCTAAAAAAATAGAATGAAATTAATACAACAAAAGGACAATTTTTCCCTCATTTTCTCTAAACCTAAAATTAGATTAATATTTTAATTAAAATAAAATAAAATAAAATAAAATAAAAAATAATTAAAAATTGAGATAAAAAATAAATATAATTAAATTTGAATTTAAAAATATAATAAATAAAATATAAATAAACAATACTTAAGAGTTAATCTAAAATTAATTAAATTAAAATTAGATTAACATGTTACAAATTTTAATAAATAATTAAGAATTTAGGATTAACTGTGATCTAAAATATAATTAAATTGAAAAGTTAGTAATTATAATAAATAGTTAAATATTGGGGATTAATTGTGATCTAAAATATAATTAAATTAAATTTAGAATAAAAAATTAAGAATTAAAATAAATAATTAAGAATTTATAATTAATTGTGATTTAATATAATTAATACTAGACATTATAAATTATGTGTATAAGAGATAAAAGAGAAAGAAAATAACAAAGAATATAAGGTTTGAGAGTATTATAATAATTTCACATCTATAGCTAACGGTGTTAATGACTATATTTTAGTCCAAAACCATACGGGGGCATATAGTTTATTTTTAAAAAATAGGGAAATAAAATGCTATCAAGCCATACCACAGGGATGTAAAATGTATTTTGTCCTATTTTTTTTTAAATATAAACAAAAAATTAAATTTTCATTAAAATCTTTTAAAAAATGCACACTCACTCCATAAATTCAATTTTAGATTTTTTTTTTTTTTTTTTTGGGTCGAAAAGTTCACACTTTAAAATATTTTATCTATAAAAACAAGCTCCACAAGGTGACTAAACTAGCCAGATATGGGTGTTTGGAAAATTGACTATTTTAGTAGGCTATTTTAGTTTTGGTTATTTTAGTAGGCTAAATTTTTTATGTTTGAGAAGATGATTGGATTTTTTTGTAGTTGGATGTGATGTTTCTGAGAAAAAAAGTGAAATAGTTATAAGTTTGATATGACATTTTATTTTATTAATGATTTTAACTTATTTTATCTTTTTGTGAATTTTAACAAAAAAATAACTCAAACCCAACTTGCCAAACACCCCCGTTGTTTCCAAACCCTAACCAAACCAAACCATGTTCTTTCTTTTGCTCTTCTCTCACCGATCCTCTCTCTCTGTTTGTGAGACCACTCCATCTTCTCCTCCTCCGATCTCTCTCTTCCACGGATCTCAGGCGACTCTCATCACCGTCTCTGTCGCGCAGATCTCCTCCGCTACCGTCTTCGTCGCCGTTGAAATAAGGACCGATTTCTTCGTTTCCTCGCAGTTTTAGATAGATTGAAAACGGAGACCAAAAGAAATTGTCTCATATGACTGTTGTCTCTATCTTCGTTGCTGATCTCCTCCGCAACCATCTCCATCACCGATCATCTTTATCATACAATAAAAGCTATATCATCATCATCTTCATCTGAATGCTTGTAGCTGGAAAGGTAGGTAGTGCTGTTAAGGAATGGGGCAACATCGTACTAACACCCTGCCTTCTTTTCTTCACCGCCCTCTAAAGGACCACTACAACGTAGAATCTGCATAGCCTCCTTCATGGGAAGGCCTACTAGAAGGTTGTGTTCTTGTGCATGCAAGCCCCTGTTTATAGACACTGGTCATTTATTCCTTGTAATGCGGTTTCTTTATTTTCCACGAAAAAAAAAGATTGTGGTCATATCGAAGTCGATCTAGAGTTGTACTGCTTCCAGATTTGGTATTCAAATCGAGTTTTCGAATTCGAATCTCACCCAAGATCTTTGAATCTAGTTAAGATTGCATCTAGGGTTTCAGGTCTCTTAAAAGTCGAGGTATTTTTTTTCAGATTGAAGTGTATTTGATTAGATCAATTTCTCTTAGATCTAAGCTTGCGAAGTTTTTCTCCTTAGATTTGAACTCACGAAATTCGATTTTCATTCTAGATCAGCATTCCCAATGCTCGAGGCAACAAATAGAGAACAAAAATTATGGCCTAGGAACTTAATGAATTCTTTTTCATTTTTTTGTTGTTATTGATTGCAACAAATAAAAAAAAAGTTTTGGTAGATATCTCTATGTAATATCTCTGCTGTATTCGAGTGTTAGTAGTGGATAATTCTAACAGATAGAAAAACAAAGTTTATGAATTTCAAACAGATGGGAAAAAATAATTTATTTAAATAACAACGAATTGAATACATAAAAAAATCAACAAATAGAATTTAGGGGAAAAAATTGAATAGATAATAAAATTTGAACAGATAGATTTAAACAGATAAGTAAAAAAATTAAACATATTGTTGGGTGTTTGGAAGCAAGTGTGTGTTTAAAACACAAGAAATCAATCTAAAAACACACAAAATCAGAACCTGATTTTTCCTGTAGAAAATAAGGAAGAAGAAGAGCAAAACAAGGGAGAAGAGGGGTCACAGTTGAATAGCCCTTTAGCGGATTTTTCTATTAATTTTTTAGCTTCCCTTAGAAGCTTTAAATCTGAAATTATATCAACTCAAGTACCAATAAAACATGTGGACAAATTTCCCCCCACATACATTAACTCTAATTAACAAAACCCAACCCAAAACATAACTAGAATTAAATAAGTATAAGTGATTGTTTGGATACAAAATTAAACAAGCACATTATATCAGCATCATTCCCCCCCTAATGTGTTGCTCCATAACTCTAAGTAACTCTCTAAAATGCTGGTACTTTTCTTTGGGAAGAGCCTTAGTGAAAATATCTGCAATTTGTTCATCTGACCTACAGAATTTGACCTGCACTTCACATTCTTCAATTGCTTCCCGAATAAAATGATGTTTAATTGTAATATGACGAGTGCGACTGTGAAAAACAAGATTCTTAGCCATGGCAATGGCTGATTTGTTGTCACAAAAAATTTCTATACCATCTTCTTGCTTTTCACAAACATCTTCAAGTATTCTCTTCAACTAAATTGCTTGGGAAGTTGCCAAACCTGCTGAAACATATTCAACTTCTGCAGATGATTGCGCCACACTTTGTTGCTTCTTTGATGCCCAAGAAAATACTCCAGAACCCAAGGAAAATGTATACCCGAAGGTGCTTTTCATATCATCAATGCAGCCACCCCAATCATTATCACAAAAACCAAACAATTACACAGTTGAATCTTTGCAATACTTGATACCATAGCTGGTTGTGCCTCGAATATATCTCAAAACTCATTTTGCAACACCAACATGATTGCAACGCCCCAAATTTTTAGCCCAAATGATAATACAACAATTCTCATATTCCCTAAAATTCATCATTTATATAAATATAAATAAGAAATTTTCCAAACATCCATTTATTTTGACACACAAAATAAATATAACAATATCATTCATGGATTTTCAGTCACTTTTAAAAAAAAATTCCAAAATTCTAGGTTTTCTCACCAAAACTATACAACTCAAATCTTTTGAAAGAAACTTTCTAAAATCATCTTTTTTTCAATCAATGAAGATCAAAACCCATAAAGATCATTTTAAAAGAACAAGAGACAAACCCACTTTCAAAATCGCTCAACTTCTTGAATTAACAATCAATTTTCAAAGCTATCGAAAGATGATTTCAAAATCATATAGATCTTGCAAAAATATATATATATACTCTAAGAAAATCCCTACCTCAAGTTTTGAAAAGAAATGACATGAAACCCTAAAATCAACGTGTCGAAACTCGATCTTCACCACACACAACGAAACCCTCAAGAAGTTAACCAACTTTGATGAAGAACCTATGGCAGAACTCTATTGGATCTTGAGAAATCAAGGTTTTGATCCAATTTGGCGTAGGGAAATGTAGAGACAAGGGAGAGGAAAGGGTTTTGAGAGAGAGAGACATATACAAAAGTGATCTGAAATATCAGATTCATGAACTAATATAACATGGTCCGCTCGAGCGTGGAAAGCCCCGCTCAAGTGTCGAATACACCTTCCTAGTACTTTTGCAGACAGGTCAAACTTCTGGAATCAAACATTCTCCGCTCAAGCGCATAAACGGCTGCTCAAGCAACTTTGAATGCATTTTGTATTTTTGCTTCGGGGGCGCTATCCCTCGACCCCACCAGGGTGCTACCCTTGGACCCGCCAAGGGGCGCTGCCCCCTGGACCCCCGCAAGCTGACCAGGCGGCTCAATCCCCGACATAGTCAGCGAAGTGGCAAAACATGAAAGATACACTACAACCCGATACAAACATGAGACATTACCTGTTCCAAACACACCGCTACAACCCGAGAACCAAAATAAGGGGAATACAGGGAACGAAGATACGTAACACCGTTCAAAACCATACCAACTCGAGCCCAGAACACCACAAAGAGACGGGTCAAAACCGGGATCGCTACAACCTCCCCTCTTTAAAAAATTTCGTCCCCGAAATTTCAAATCAAACTACCCAAACAAAGGGGTTTTCTAGCGATCAAAACCATGCTATTTCATTTTAAAATCACAATATTAACTTTCAACTAAATTTTTTTTTTTTTTTTTGCCATTTCCACCATGGTTATTTCATTAACAACAACCGTCCGCATTAACCTAAACATGAAGGAAATAAATGACAATCCGTAGCTACTTCATGCTTAACATAATAATACATAACAACATGTGGTCAACAATTTTAACACATTTCCTCAAACACTAAGGAAAATTACAAGTAAAAGCAACTTAAGCATTTTCAAACAAATCCGGATACTTAGAGCGGACTTCCGCCTCCCGTTCCCACGTCACTTCTTCAACCCCATGGTGTCTCCACAATACCTTTACCAATGGTATAGTTTTGCCCCGTAGCACTTGCTCCCTGGTATCTAATATTTGAACCGGTCGTTCTTCGTAAGAGGCATCCTCATCTACCTCCAAGTCAACCCAATCAAGTACATGAGAAGGGTCGGGTTCATACTTTCTAAGCATAGCTACATGAAATACGTTGTGAACTCCCAAAAGTTGTGGCGGCAAAGCTAACCGGTATGCCACTTCCCCAATTCGCTCTAAGATCTCAAAAGGCCCAATGAACCTTGGAGACAATTTACCACTCTTACCAAATCTCATCAATGTGATAACCCTGCTCCGTATTATGCTAATTAATCTTACTTACGAATGTGATTATGTGTTTGATATCATTTGAGTGCCATTTATATGAATATATGTGGTTTTGAATTTCTATCTGTTCACCGTAGGAAAATCTGTTTGATTTCCGCTTTAGAATTTAAATTGAAGGCCCTATCGGCCACAGAAATCCAAATTTACTATGCATTGTGATTAGCGTAATTTTTAGAGCCTACGGTAAAATTTAATTGAAAATTGATTCGGATCAGATTAATTAGATTAAATTGATGATATAATGCTCAATTATTTAATATTGATAAATGTGATCAAGGGAGCTTTTAAAAAGGGGACCAATGTGCACTTATGTTCATTTGTTTGAGCTCACAATCAGAAATTATACTCTAGAGAGAGAGAGGGGCCGAATTTAGAGAGAGAGGGAGCTCAAGATAGAGATTTGACTAAGGAACTTGGTGATCTTGAAGCTACACTCAAGAATTAACCATAAATTGGGAAGATTGAGCTTCTAGGTGAGTAAATTCATGGATTTTAGTTTGTAACTTTGTGAATTCAAAGTTGAATGATGATCAAGAACATGAATTGAATTGATTATGATGAAATTGAGTTGGTTTTGATGAATTGGAAGTCAATATACACATGCATGTGAGAAATTGCTATGAATTTGCATGTTTGAGCATAAAATGTATAATCTATGTGAGATTTTAGTTAAAGCTCATATTTTTGACCATCTCTTCATCATCTAAGTTGAGAATAGAAGCATGGGTGTTGAATATATGAATTTGTTGTGTTGGGAATAAATTTGGTATGATTTGGGGCATGCATGTATTTGATTCATGGGATTTGAGCTTCATAATGTTGTAATTTGGTGTTTGTATCATGTTAGTATATATATATATGAGAAATATGGGCTGTAAAATGCAAGAAATATCAACTTGAATGCATGATTGAAGCTCAAAAGGGAATTCTGGAAAACCTAGAATTTGGCATGTCCGCTCGAGCGGGGAAAACGCCGCTCGAGCGTGAAATGCAAGCTCCCAGAACTTTTTGCAGACATAGATGTCCGCTCGAGCGGGAAGCCATGTAGTGTGACCTTTAGCTCGAGCATCCGAATTCACGCTCGAGCATAGAAATGAGGTAACCAGTACTTTTGCAGACCATAAGGGTCTGCTCAAGCGGTGTAACCCACGCTCGAGCAGGGACCCCTGTTTCAGAAATTTTGTAAAGGTGTCCTGTGTTTCATTTTCCGTTCTCTTTCATTAGACATGCATTAAGCATTGTCAGTGACTTAAAAGGATAAGAACGAAGCCTAATAGGAATATATGAATTAAGAACGGATTGAATTGTTTGTGACCCATTGTGTTCATGAAATGTGTAGGGTCAAGCACGAGGACAAATCCACCGACAGATCACTGTGAGTAATATCTTAATAAAGATATCTGAAGTATGTCATTTGTCCAATTGTTTACTTCTATATAAGTCTTATAAGTTTGTTACTTTGAACTGTGGACAAATGTTTGCTATGCCATACTAATGGGCCAAAGGCCATCAGACATGAATGATAGTCTGACACGAATGATGGTCTGACATGAATGACAGTCTGACATATGAATGATTGGGTCGAAGGCCGTCTAACACAAATGATAGTCTGACATGAATGATAGTCTGATATAAATGATAGTCTGACATGAATAATAGTTTGGTATAAACGAGTGGGCCAAAGGCCGTAGGATCTGAATGATTGGGCCAAAGGCCATCGGATATGAACGATTGGGCCGAAGGTCGTCAGATCTGAATGATTGGGCCAAAGGCCGTTGGATCTGAATGATTGGGCCAAAGGCCATCGGATACGAACGATTGGGCCAAAAGGCCGTCGAATACGAACGATTGGGCAAAAAGGCCGTCGGATACGAACGATTGAGCCTAAAGGTCGTTAGACATGAATGGACGGGCCAAAGGCCGTCGGGTATGAGTTAATTGGGCCCAAGGCCGTTTGATACATCTAGAACTTTAGTCGATTGATACATTAAATAAAAACATGAATTGGACCCAAGGCCATCTGATGTAACTGTTTCAGAGATTGTTCATGTATCTTCCTTATTTGATATTATTCACTGGGCTTTCGCTCACGCTCATTCATGTCTATGTAGGTGAGCCAAGGGACGTCCAAACCCAGCCTTGGTGAAATATGTGAGAAACAGTCAAGGTTTTGAAGAGTCAACCCAAACGTCTCACGCACGAGACTTGTCTTCATCCCTTTTATTCTTTTGATATAGTTTTGTTATATTGGCGAAAACATTGGATTACCTTTGTATATAAATTTTGGGTTTGACTGACTTAGACTTGAATGATTCTGTGTATGTACAGAACTTTGTGTTATTATCCCTTTGTGTGAGTTATTAACAGGTGTATACATATGGGTTGTTATGATGTGCCATGTAAGCATAGCTCTATGGACAAAAGTTTTAAATTTGCTTCCGTTTGGCCCTTTACTCTAATGAGATATGTCTTGTTTGGTTTGAGGTCATAGGTAATCCCTTGATTACTGGCCAGTTATGTCTTTAACCCATAGGGGCGGGTTCGGGTCATGACAATTAAACCCCGCCTTGGTGAGATTTTTAAAAATACATGGTCACCAACTTCAAAAGATAAAGGTCGTCTCCTCTTATCGACATAACTCTTTTGTCGGCTTTGGGCCGTAGCTAACCTCTTCCGAATGAGAACAACTTTCTCGGTTGTCTCTCTAACAACTTCTGGACCTAGTAACAGTGCATCACCCACTTCGGCCCAACAACCGACAATCTACAAGGTCGGCCATACAAGGCCTCAAATGGTGCCATCCCAATACTAGCTTGGTAACTATTGTTGTAAGCAAACTCAATCAGTGGTAAGTGCCTTTCCAAGGCCCCTTAAAATCAAGGATACAAGCTCTAAGCATGTCCTCTAAAATCTGAATGGTACGTTCCAACTGTCCATCGGTTTGAGGATGATAAGCGGTGCTAAGAGTCAACTTAGTTCCCAACGCTTCTTAAAGGCTTTGCCATAACTGGGCATAAAACGAGGATCCCTATCCGACACAATAGTCACAGGGACTCCATGAAGTTAAACTATCTCTCTAATGTACAACTCTGCCAAGCGTTCAACTAAGTCGCTAGTGCATATCGGAATGAAATGGGTAGACTTAGTCAACCTATCAACAATCACCCAAACAGCGTCATTGCCTCGTTGTATTCTAGGAAGCCTAACTACAGAATCTATTGTAACACACTCCTATTTCCACTCGGCTATCGGTAAGGGTTGTAACAACCCCGCTGGTCTTTGGTGTTTGGCCTTCACTTATTGACAAGTAAGGCACTTTGATACAAATAAAGCGACATCCTGTTTCATACCCCTCCACCAAAACTGACGACTAAGATCATGATACATTTTAGTGCCTCCGGGGTGTACCGCAAGGCGTGAGTGATGGAACTCCCGAAGTACTTCCTCTCTACAAGATTCTGGTACAAACAAACGGTCTAGGTAATGTACACTCAGATTCAAGTGAACGTTCAAACCTTTCTCTTCCTTCCCATTGGAAATCTTAACACAAATTGATTCCACATCACGGTCTCCTCGTTGTGCCTCTATGACCTTACTAACCAAGGTAGGTTGAGCATTTAAAGTAAACAAGGTAGCACTCTCTTCAGACTCACCGAAGTGCAAATCAAACTTGCCAATAACATCTAGCATATCTCATTCCCGAATGGCCACACTTGCCAAACTACTCACAGATTTTCGACTCAAAGCATCAGCCACCACATTGGCCTTCCCTGGATGATAGTGTAACTCAAAGTCCTAATCCTCCATAAATTCCATCCACCTCTGTTGTCTTAAATTCAAGCCTTTTTGAGAAAACAAATACTTTAGACTCTTATAATCGGAGAAGACTTCAAACTTCTCACCGTCCAAGTAATGCCTCCAAATTTTCAAAGGAAAAATCACCGCTGCTAATTCTAGATCATGGGTGGGGTAATTTTTCTCATGAGTTTTCAATTGTCATGAATCGTAAGCCACAACTTTTCGCTCTTGCATCAAGACACAACCAAGTCCATCCCCGAACGCATCACAATAGACAGTGTAATTCAAACCCCTTTTCGGAATTATCAAAACTGGTGCGGTAGTCAATCTAGTCTTAAGCTCTTGGAATGACTTTTTACAAGCCTCACTCCACACAAATTTGATACCCTTTCTAGTCAACCTAGTCAAAGGTGCAGCTAGTCTAGAGAAGTCCCTTACAAAACGTCGATAATACCCCACTAATCCCAAGAAACTCCTGATTTCAAAAACTTTCTTGGGTTGTGTTCCCAATCCTGTACGGCATCTATCTTTGAGGAGTCCACAGTCACTCCCTCTCTAGACACTACAGGCCCCAAAAACTTCACCTCTATTAATCAAAACTCATATTTTTCAAATTTGGCATACAATTGGTGCTCACTAAGTAACCCAGCACTACCCGTAAGTGAGTCTCGTGTTCCTCTTCAGAGGTTAAATAAATCAAGATGTCGTCCACAAAGACGACCACAAAAAGGTCCAAGTATTCCCGAAAAATTATGTTCATCAAATCCATAAAGGAAGCCAGTGCATTGGTCAACCCAAAAGGCATTACAAGGAATTCATAGTGGCCATAACGAGTACGAAAGGCCGTCTTCTGAATGCCCTCCTCCCGGACTCTCAACTGATGGTACCCCGGCCTCAAATCTATTTTTGAGAATCAACGAGACCCTCTAAGTTGGTCAAACAAATCATCTATTCTGGGTAGAGGATACTTTTTCTTAACTGTAACTCTATTCAACTTGCGGTAATCAATACACAACCGCAATGACCCATCCTTCTTCTTCGCAAAGAGAGCTGGCGCTCCCCAAGGCGATGTACTTGGGCGAATAAAGCCCTTGTCTAAAAGTTCTTGGAGTTGAATCTTTAACTCATGCAATTCGGTGGGTGCAAATCTATACGGTGACATGGAAATCGGTGCCGTGCCAGGCACTAATTCAATGGAGAACTCGATCTCTCGGTGAGGTGGTAAACTAGTAAGATCTTCTGGAAAGACATCCGAGTACTCACAAACTACCCTTGGTAACTCAACACGAGCCCCGTCACTCTCACTATCCAAGAGAGTTGCAAGAAGGCCATTAAGCTTGCTCCTACTACGAGGGTCAACAACTAGCGACAAGGCTCTATCAACTCGGTTCCCCAGAAAATAGAAACGATCACCACCTGAAGTGTACACCGTAACTCTCGAACAGTAACAATCAATCACAGCTTGATAAGAACACAACCAGTCCATGCCTAAAATGACATCAAAACTCAACACATCTAGCAACACAAAAGCAAACAGAAGTTGACGCCCGGCAACTTCTATTTCACAATCACGACAACCCCGGTCTAAATAAATTATACCCCCAATAGGTGACTCTACTCTGAGTGGAGGCACTAACCATGCTACCTCTAACCCCAATGCAAAAGCAAATGTAGTAAATATAAATGAATGAGACGCACCTGTGTCTATCAATACATTAGCCAAAGAATTACACACAACAAAAATACCTCTCACAACTGAGGATTCTTACAACTACTCTGGCACGGTAATAGCATACACACGCCCCTGTGGCCCCTGATTAACTTGTTCTCCTCTCGGAGCATAGGCCTGTTGTACTGACTGAGTCAAAGCGGCTCCTTGATTAACTCGCGAAGCTTGGACTGATTGAGCCTGCTGGTGGCTCTGAGTCTGCCTTGACCCTGATGCCCCAGATGCGTCTCCCAACTGTGGGCAAGTTCTCTTCATATGCCCTGGCTGACCACATTGATAACAATTAAACCCTTGACCTTTATTCTGAGACTGAGACTGACTTTGAGATCAGTTAGGTGGTGGTAATATTAACTGCCCTCCTCCCTTCTGTGGACATGAGAAGGCTTTGTGACCTGGTTGGCCACACTTGAAATACGAGAAGTTACTCGATGCACTTTTTCCCGGATCCGCACTGGGCAAAGGAAAAGTGGATCTAGACTGCTATGGTTGGGACTGGGATGGATAGGTGTTCCTGCTCTTCTTGTTCTGCCTATAGTCTCCTTGAGACTCTTGGCCCCTAGACCTCGAACTCCAAAGCCTCTCCTCCTCGGCTTGTATGGAAATTTCTACGTATGTCGCCGTCTCCACAAGACGGTCATATTCCTGAATCATATTTCCAACAAGCTTGAACATAATTTTTTTTTTCAATTTCTTTTCAAATTCGATGCAACGGCGCTCTTCCGTTGCCACCAACTCTAGTGCAAATCTAGACAAACTAGAGAAGACCGCCTCAAACTCTACCACGGGCATGTCGAGTTGTTTGAGGTCTTTAAACTCTTGCCTCAATCTCTCCCTAGTAGTGGGAGGTATGTACTTATCTTGGAAAGCAACCTCAAAGGCTTCCCATGTCGGCTCCACTCTACCCTTGGCATATTTCCACCATTGGCCCACGTCTCCCTTAAGGTAGTAACTCGCTAGAGTCACTCTTAGTTCACTATCTTCGATGTAAAGCATCTCAAATGTCTTCACGGTTTGTTCGAGCCACTCATCTGCTTTCTTGGGCTCGAGGCCACCATGGAACTCATCCGGTTTGGCCCGCAAGAACTCTCTAGTAAGGAAACTCGCCCTTGACTCCGCGGTTTCTCTCGGTCTTGATTCTCCACCCTCAACAAGTTCATAGACTCTCTTAAAGCCCCTATCATTTCTCAAGCCAAGGCCCCCATTGCGGTTTGACCCACTTGTCCCGAGATTCCCGCATGCCCCACTTGTTCGGCCATATTAGCTTGGCCGGACTCTTCCTCTTGCATTGAAACCTCATGGACTAGTACCTCATACACACCTTGGCGAGCCTTACCACACTTCCCGCCTCTACCACCACGGGTTTGACCTCTTCCTGACATCCTATAAATGACAATAGAATTAATTTAGCACACTAACCCACACGTGCTCGCAACTTGCCTTACACGTTTGATCACAATAATTCTATATATTCCTCTACCATATAACAATTAAATTTCACCCCACATAAGCACTTAATCATGTAAACATATACGGATTATATTCTTATGATGAGATTCGTCCCATGAAAAATCAAGAATTCTTAGTAGGATGAGTATTGATCAAGTACCCTTCCAATAAGACCTCAAGGAATTTAATAGGTGCAAACAACATCCCAAAAGTCCAATCCCATACCATTTAGTCACATAAGCATGTTATCACATAGTCACAAAATGCATAACACTTCCTAAGCATGCTAAATGAACCCATTGTGGTTAAACAACCACTTCCCACGAGCTCCAAGTATTCAAGCCCAGTAGCTCTGATACCAAGTTGTAACGCCCCAAATTTCTAGCCCAAATGATAATATAACAATTTTCATATTCCCTGAAATTCATCATTTGTATAAATATAAATAAGAAATTTTCCAAACATCCATTTATTTTGACACACAAAATAAATATAACAATATCATTCATGGATTTTCAATCTCTTTTAAAAAAAATTCCCAAATTCTAGGTTTTCTCACCAAAACTATACAACTCAAATCTTTTGAAAGAAACTTTCCAAAATCATCTTTTCTTCAATCAACGAAGATCAAAACCCGTAAGATCATTTTAAAAGAACAAGAGACAATCCCACTTTCAAAATCGCTCAACTTCTTGAATCAACAATCAATTTTCAAAGCTATCGAAAGATGATTTCGAAAATCATATAGATCTTACAAATATATATATATTATATTATAATATCTAAGAAATCCCTCAAGTTTTGAAGAAGAAATGAGATGAAACTCCTAAAATTAATGGTGTCGAAACTCGATCTTCATCGCACACAATGAAGCCCTCGAGAAGTTAACCAACTTTGATGAAGAACCTATGGCAGAACTCTAATGGATCTTGAGAAATCAAGGTTTTTATCCAATTTGGCGTAGGGAAATGTAGAGAGAAGGGAGAGGTAAGGGTTTTGAGAGAGAGAGATATATATACAAAAGTGATCTGAAATATCAGATTCACGAATTGATATAACATGGTCCGCTCAAGCATGGAAAGCCCCACTTGAGCGTCGAATACACATTCCCAGTACTTTTGCAGACAGGTCAAACTTCTGGAACCAAACATTCTCCGCTCGAGCGCATAAACGGCCGCTTGAGCGGACAAGCAACTTCGAATGCATTTTGCATTTTTGCTTTGGGGGCGCTGCCCTCTGGATCCCCGAGCTGACCGGGCAGCTCGATCCCCGACATAGTCATCAAAGTGGCAAAACATGAAAGATACGCTACAACCCGATACAAACATGAGACATTACCTATTCCAAACACACCGCTATAACCCAATAACCAAAATAAGGGGAACACAGGGAACTAAGATACGTAACACCGTTCAAAACCATACCAACTTGAGCTCGGAACACCACAAAGAGACGGGTCAAAACCGGGATCGCTACAATGATTTTGGCTAGGATTATCCATAAATCTAGAAAGCAAACTTGCGGCATACATTATATCTGGCCTTGTAGCTATAAGATACAACAAATTTCCAACCAAGCTTCTTTACAACGAACCATTGACTTTTTTTCTCTCCATCTTCCTTTGTAAGTTTTTCATTCACAACTTGTGGTATGGCCATGGGCTTATAACCACTCATGCCAAATTTCATTAAAATATTTTCAACATATTTCTTTTGGGAAATAAATACTTGTAACAACGCCCGCGGGGGGCCCCGCTATGCGCTACAGTTCGGACTCGATTTTGTGTCACGGTTCTTAATCTGAACCAAAGAGTCCAAATCTGACAAATCGTTTTGAGAAACAGATTTTTGAAAAAAAGTACCAAACATGGACTGCTTTGCCAGATACAGAGTCGCCACCTAAATATTTTTTACGGGGAAATTTAGGAAACCCTGACTTGGTGCCAAAGGCCGTGTGTCCGTCATCACCAAAGTTGCCTCGGCTCGGGAGCTTGGGTACGATTGGGGAAGGTCAGCTATGAGCACCCCCTCTCGCCCGGTCCGAAGACCGGCCTCTACTAACCGTGATATCCGATTTTGAAAACGTTATGTGTTCTTATTCCGGTTATTAGCCTAGAATTACTATGTTGTACACACAGCAAACAAGTATAGACCAAATCACCTAAATTGGAACAAAACATTTCATGTTTGTTTCGAAATGGTTGCTACTCGCAAGTAGGCTAAAAATGCAGGTTTTTGCCACCCCCGAGTGGGCTTAAAACTCGTAGTTTTAATGCATCATTCCAATTTAGGTAATTCAACCTCCATCCACAGGCATTCAAGCAGTTATATCACATAAGCAGCTAGCCTCATGGTAATCATGCAATTATGGCAACACTCACACGCATGCGGTATGCTAAAGCATAAAAACTCACCTAGTACTCCAAGCCAAAACAGGAACTAGTCAGTAATCATATGCATGATCCTAATTCATGTTTAAAATGGCTAATGCAACACATGCGAAGATGCAATCTAGACAGGCTCGACTATCCTAAACATGGCATGTGAAATCACATATTCAATTTGGAATTGAAATACAGATGCAGTTAGAATGATGTGCCGAGCCCAATGCATGCAAAACAGATGAATGAATGCAAACATGCTATCATACTGTATGCTAATTTAAATATGCCCTAAACTAACCATCGAAAGCTAGTCAATAAAAGGGAAGAAAGACGTGGGGTTGGAAGACATACACACACTCACGCACACTTATTACACAATTGCCCTCGCTCGGAGGGTCCAAAAGAATAATACAGACTGAATAATGAATTACTTGTCTTAGTTAATTAATTATTACAGACCTTCTAATTTAAACAAATCAATATGCAGAATAGAGATGGCCGCAGCCTTGCCTCGGGATGCGCGAATGATGCATGCTCGATCCATCTTGCCCGGAAACCCATAGCCATAACACTACTGCCTCTGTTTTCACTCCCTTGCTTCTCTGAAAACTTCCAAAGTCCCAGGGTGTCTTCTATGAACACTGCAGAACACCATCGGCTAAGGGAAATGACCACCGGCCATGGTAGAATGCCATCGGCTGCTGATGAACTTATCGGCCATTCACCAATGGCCGGTCGGCACTAAATGTTGCCGGTCGGCAAAATCTTCCTGCAGAAACAGTTTTGACAGCAACAGAGGACAGGTAGTGCATGGCATAGAATTTCAAGCACATGTAAGCATGGTCATGTTCCCTATCATGTATTGAACTCAGGGGAGCATGGCCCTCGATCCTTGGGCCATCAATTGTGCATGATAGCCTAAGGGACCAAGCTTGCCTTTCAATGTAAAATGCATGCAACACACAAATGAGGACCAAGACCATATCATGTCCGAGTCAAGGGCTTCGGTGACCAAGGGTTGAGATGTGTTTTGTCACTTGAAGTACAAACACCCCTCAACCCCTCACACTAAGTTTGACACCCCAAACCAAGCAATGTAATGCATGTATGCAATATGGCTCAAGTTATGCAACATGGCTCAAATATGCAAGTGAGGCTAAGTAAACAAACATGCCAAAATGTGATATAAACTAAACATGCAAATGCACAATTCTAGGCATGCAAGATGCAATGCAATACACTCTAACATGTGAGTCAAGACATGAAATGCAACTAATCACTAATATGCAAACATGCAAGTATCATATCATGCAAGCATGAATCCAATGCAACATGATCATGCAATGGTGGTTCCAAATCACAAAAGGCAGACCTCAGCCTACCCAAAACAGTGACCAAAAATGCCCAAAATAGTGGACAAATGTTCATGCAAACAAGCATGCCAATAAGCCTAAGGACCAAGGCACAAAATGGAGCATTTTGCTACCACTAGCAAGGCCACTCATGGCATGAACCAAGCAACCAAAAAAATAGAATTTCAGCATGCAAAATGAGCTCCAAAACTCACACACATGGCATCCCAAATGATCCAAACACATAGGCATACACAATGCACATTTCAAGGCATGAAATCACAACACTCTCCAAGCATTAAAATAGACACAAAGGACAATGTAAGACAACATTATATGGACTGAAACATGATATCAATGATGCCAAATGATGATAATAAGCTTATGCTAAGCATGTTAGTGACCCACATAACTAAGGCTTACAAGCCAAAATGCAAAACAACTATACCAAGCATGTCAAACATGACAAAATCAGTGGTCCACAGACCTAAGGCATGACAAATCATGACTAAAAGCTTCAATAAACTAAGCTAAAACATGAGGATATACTAGGCTAAACACATGGCACATTTCTAGGCAAGATTGAGAATTACAAAGCAAGTATAAAATGCATGCTAAGGGCCAACAAACCATCATTGGACAAGGATATAATATGACCCAAAACACCAAAAAAAACTCTGAAATGGTACCAAATGCGATTACTCATGCATGCTATCCTTATGAGCCAAAAACATGCACAAATGAGACAACAAAGGGAGAGGGTTGTCCCTTCCCTACTCAAGACCTCAAAATCACTTCATCACTACTGGAAATCCACTGGATTTCAGTGGTGAGAAGACCAAACAATAAAGTAAACAAGGCTTAAAGAAAGGCACCAAATAGGCCAAAAGAGGCCTAAGAGGGGGAGTTCGACCCCAATGCCAAAACACCCTTAATGAAAGATGTTAAGCATGAAAATACAAGACTTTTTTATGTTATACACAAAGTTCAAATCAGCATGCAAGATAGGTAGAAAACTAGTGCAAGATTGGGGGAAATAAAGTGAGAATCTCACCCTTGAAGAACACTTCAAGAACAGATGCTCCAGCCACCCTTTACTGATCAAAATCAGTCCAAAACCTCAACAAACAACCCTCAATGCCTCTCAATCTCGGAGCAAGGTGTAATGGTGTGTGTATTAGTGCAAAAGTAAGGTCAAAATGCACTTTTAGGCTTCCAAACACACCCTAAGGATGAGAGAGAGGGAGATATAGAGAGAGAGGATGATATATCAGATGTATAGATATAGAAGCTTTGGTTTTTGTTTCAAAAGCTCCAACCTCTAACAAAGGGAGAGGATGAGTGCTTATATAGGCAAAAAAAAGACTCCAAGCTTCTCCAAGAAGCTATATCAAAAGGGGCAAAGGGTGCAAATGGTCCTTGGCTTCTTGAAGAAGCTGGGACAGCTGGCCAAGCTTCCCAAGAAGCTTGGCCAAAGGGTCATCCTTCTAGAAGGAATGGAGGTGCAAAGGAGTCAAACCAGCCACAAACCACACGGGGAGGAGTGATGGTGCATTCCAGCTGGCACAGCTGGCATGCACCATGCCTCAAGGGTGCAAAGGAGTCAAACCGGCCAGCAAAAGAGGTCGCCTGCAAAATAAAGTGTCGGTCGGCCAAATATAGTGCCGACCGGCCATTGGTTTTAAGAAACCATGGCCGGTGGCACCCATAAACAGCCGGTTATGCTAGGGGAAGGCCGGTGGGATGTGGGGATGGCCAAAAAGCCATTCCCTGCCCTTCAAGGAAAAAACACAAGTGTTTGGTGCCGAAACCAAACACGAAATAGTCGAGTCGAGAGATCCTGAGGCAAGGCGCGCAGCCAAGACCTTCGGGAACTCAAGACGAACACAAACAAAGAGGATCACCGAGTGTTCAAACAGTGACGTCCAAGTCTTGAGGACGGTCAAAAATGGGGTGTCTACAATACTCCATCTTCAACTTGATAGATTTCAATTCCAAGAAAATGATTCAACAAACCCATGTCACTCATTTCATGTCTTCTCATTATCATGTCATTTCTAAATTCTTCAATCATTACCTCATCAATACCGAAAAAAACATAAAATCATCAACATACAAGCACAATAAGAATTGACATACAATGCTTTCTTCAATTTATACACCTTGTCTTCATCTCCTTTCATTAAAAACCCTTGGGGTTGTTCAACATACACTTCCTCTTTCAATTCTCCATTTAAAAACGCAGATTTAACATCAAGTTATACAATGACCAACCTTTTTGGGCTGCTAAAGCAATGAGAGCTCGAATGGTGTCAAGTCATGCAACCGGTGCAAATGTTTCTTGAAAATCGATTCCAGACTGTTGTGTGTACCCTTTTGCGACCAGCCTTGCCTTGTTTCTTTGGAATGAACCATCTGAATTCAATTTTACTTTATAAATCCACTTCATCCCAATGATTTCCTTGCCTTGTTTTCTTTCAACCAATTTTCATGTGTTGTTCTTCTCAATAACTTCAATTTCTTCTTCTATTGCTTCTTCAAAACTTCTAGGTTCCGTTACACAAAAATTGCATCTAGCATACACATCACTCAAACTCCTCATTTTTTTTTTTGGAGTTGAGCTAGGTGAGGATGAATTAGAATTTGAGCTTGAACTTGGAGTAAAGTTGGAAGATGATGATGAACCTGCCCTTGATGAGGATTGATGTGAATCTTCATTATTTTCTTTTTATGTGTTGAAATTTTTTTGCTCCTCATCAACTAGGACCGATTGCTTCTCAATTTTACATTCTTCCCAATTCCATGAAGCATTCTCATCAAATAACACATCCCAACTTATTATTATCTGATTTTTCTTCAAGCTATATAATCGACAACCCTTGGATTTGCTGTTATATCCCACAAAGATACATTTCTCACTTGTTTCATCTAATTTGCTTCTTCTTTCATTTGGAATTTGAGCATAGCAAACACATCCAAATACTTTGAGATGTTTTACTGATGGCTTTCTTCCACTCCAAGCTTCTATAGGAGTTTCGTTCCAAAGGGCTTTTGTAGGACACCTATTTATCAAGTACACTACTATGTAAACAGCTTAAGCCCAAAAACTCTTTGACAGCCCCTTTTCATGCATCATAGATTTGGCCATTTCCATCACCATTTAATTCTTTCTTTCGGATACTCCATTTTGTTGTGGAGTATAACCCATTGTTAGCTGCCTTTCTACACCTTCATTTTCACAAAAATTGTCAAACTCCTTAGAGTTGTATTCTTTGCCATTATCAATTCTCAAAGTCTTTATGTAGTGCCCACTTTGCTTTTCCACCATGCTCTTGAACCTCTTGAAAATAGTGAACACTTTGAATCTTTCTCTCATGAAATACACCGTTGTCATCCTTGTATAGTCATCAATAAAGAGAATAAAGTACTTGTTTTGGGCATGGAAGGGAGTTCTTATAGGCCCACAAACATCCGTATGAACTAACTCTAACATTTCTTTGGTTCTCCAAGCAACTCCTTTAGGAAAAGGTTGCCGATGATGCTTCCCAAGTGCACACCCCTCACAAACATCATGTATTTCCTCAATACTTGGAAGTCCTTGGACCATATTGTTTTGGTGAAGCACTTTGAGACTATGAAAATTCAAATGCCCAAGTCTTCTATGCGACAACCATGACTCATCATTCGTATGACTTTTTAAAGCAACATATCTATCATAGTTGAATGTGAGTGGAAAGCTTCAATTTTTCTCCATTTGAATTTTTTCCACCACTTGCTTTGCATTTCTGTCATGAATGGTGCAGCTGTTAGCTACAAAACGGACTGCATATCCATGTTCCACAAGTTGTCCAACACTTTAGCAGATTTTGCTCCAAGTCTGGAATAAGCAACACATCATGAATAAACTTAGTCCCCTTCTTTGTTTCAACTTGTATGGTTCCTTTTCCCTTTGTATTTACTAACACTTCATTTCCCATTTTAACTTGACAGCAAATTGAAATGTCCATGTCCAAGAAAATAGACTTATCACCTGTCATATGATTGCCACACCCACTATCAAGGTACCAAACATCATTTTTGTGTTCTGAAGCTGCTTGACAAGCATAAAATAAGTTTCCTTCTCCATCTTTCTCCTCTAAAAAATTAGCTTGTTGATTGCTCTTGACTTTGCAATCCTTTTGGAGGTGGCCAAAATTCTTACATTTATAACATTCTGGTTTCCCTCAGAACCAACAATCATTCTCTAGATGATTTCCCCTTTCACAAATTCCGCACTTTCTTGTATTTTCTTCTACACTTGAACTTCTATGAATATTGCTTCTACCTCTTCCACTTGATGAATTTCTTCCTCTGCCTCTTCCTCTTCCTTGTCTACCACATCTTGATGATTTCCCTCTTGTTTGTTCATTACTTGATGATTCTCTGTGACTTTTAGAATTCAAATTAACTTTTGATTGGAATGCACTCTCCAAAAGCTTCTCTGATTGTTTTAACAACCTTTGTTTATGAGCTTTCAAAGAACCCATCAATTCTTGGACACTCATTTTAGAGATATCCTTTGTTTCTTCAATTATTCCCACCATTGTGTTATATTTTTCTGGTAAACTAACCAGAATTTTCTAAACAATTCTCTTTTGTTCAACTCTTTCACCATATGATTTCATTTGATTGACAATCTCCATTAGTTTAGAGAAATAATCAGTTAAGTTTCAGATTCTTTCATCTTCAAATATTCCAACTCCATTCTAAGAGTTTGGAGTTTGATGATTCTTACCTTCTTGTCTCCTTGAAATTCTTGTTGTAAAATGTCCTATGCTTCCTTTGATTTCTTGGCTTCAATGATTCTTGGAAACAACTCCTCAGAGAGTGCTTGTTGGATGATGTAGATTGCTTTAGCATCCATTTTTTTTGGTTTCCTCTAGCTGCTACTCTTGTGCTGAAGTTAATGTAGTTGTTGAATTGGGTTCATCATACTCATTTTGTACCAAGTTCCATAAACCTTAGGACTGAAATAAGGTCTTCATCCTCACACACCAATAATCATAATTTTCTCTAGCAAAAACAGGTATAGATGGTCGCTGGATACCTATACTTTGGTTGCTTGAGTTAGCCATGGAGATTTTCTGCAAAACCCACTTTTCTTCTTCACACACCTTCTATTTTCAGCCCTCTTTTTTAAATCCACGCTTCCACTTCAAACTAGGCTCTGATATCACTTTATGTTAGGTGTTTTGGAAGCAAGTATGTGTTTAATAACTACAAAGAAATCAATCTAAAAACACACAAAATCAGATCTGATTTTTCTTGCAGAAAATAGAGAAGAAGAAGAGCAAAACAGGGGAGAAGAGGGGTCACAGTTGAACAGCCCCTTTAGCAGATTTTTCTATTAACTTTTTAGCTTTCCTTATAAGCTTTAAATCTAAAATTATATCAACCCCAAGTACTAATAAAACATCTGGACAAATTTCCTCCATATACATTACTCTAATTAACAAAGTCCAACCCAAAACATAACTAGAATTAAATAAGCATAAGTGATTGTTTAGATACAAAATTAAACAAACACATTATATCAACACGTATAATAAAATTTGAACAAATAGATTCAAATAGATAAGCAAAAAAATTGAACAGATAATAAAATCTGAACATATATTTGAACATATAAGGAAAAAAATTTGAACAAATTATAAAAAATTAAAAAATATTTGATGGTCAAAAAAAGTCAACAGATAGATACGGGGTAAAATTGAAAACAAAATGTCTTTCAAAATAATAAAAAGATTTCTTACTAAACTATTTCACAATTGGTGGATCTCTCACAATAAAAAAATATTTACTGAACCTAATTCCTTAGACAATGGTCAGATTGGATTTTTCAACAATTTTCTATTTAAAAATTACCTTGTCATCCAAAATTTTACTTTCTATCAAATTTGATATATATATATATAAAAAAACTTCAATGTTTCATCTTAATAAATTTTCATTAAATTCAAATTTGATGAAGGATGAAAAGATTGATGAACATTTGATGAAAAGATTCTCAATTTGAAAAAAAGAATGACTCTTCCTTGATTTGATGAACATTTGATGAAAAGATTGAAGATGATTTTTGAATATTTTTTCATCAAATTTAAATTTAATGAAAGAAAAAATAAAACATTGGTGATTTTGTATAAAATATTAATATATTTAGTAAGGAAATTTTAGCAACAAATATCCTATAATAAAGATTAATGAAAAATGTAATTTTAAGGGTCCAATAGTCCAAATTCAAATTTCTTTTATCAAAAGATTCAAACACGAAATTATTATGTCATTAACGACATACGTCTACACAATAACTAAACTACCCCATATATTTAAACACGTGTTTGTTCGTTCTAACCCATATATCCAGCACACTCTTCGTTGTCCCTAACAACAGATCTAGAACCTCTCTTCATTTCTCTCTCTCCTCTCTCTCGCTTCCACTATCCTCTACCCAATTCCACTGTCATGTCGTCACTTTTTCCCCAACTTCTATGTCACTTTCTCTTTCTCATCTCCTTTCTCTATCTCATCCTCTTCTTTTATTTTGGCTCTAGTTAATACATTGTAACACTTCAGCACTGCAATCAATGGCATCACCGCCGCCTCGTCTAAGCTCCACCATCGGAAGTCTTGCATTAAAAATCACTAGTTTTTTTTAGCGAAAAGGAATGATGATAGCGGTGGCAGTGGTGGTAACTAAATCGGATTCATCAGATCTCTACTAGATCTGCATCTCCGACCGGAGAAGTGAAGAAGCACCACCATAGAGCCGTAGATCTGCTCTCTCTCTCTCTCTCTCTCTCTCTCTGTGAAATCTAGATCTCTTTCTCTTTGTTCAAGATTTTTTTTTTTTTTTTTTGCTTTTTTTGGGTTAGATCTGCAATTGGAAATCATGAAAAGAAGATATGTTGAATTTGAAATCCAGATCTGCGTTGAAATCCAAAGTGATCGCCAATATTAGTTATTGATAGAAATATAATACTATATACACGGCGAAAAATAATATGGATTCATACAAATCTTGTTAGCAAACAGATTGCACAATGAATACAGCTTAGAAGATGAATCACGTACTCTAGAATAATCTCCACAGCAATGGAGTAAAACTACTAGAGTTTTACCCACACAAATCACAGTACAAATGTAGAATGATTTATAGGAAGAGAGAACGTATGTTTTTTGTTATTTCAAAATACAGTACCCAAGGTCTGTTTATATAGGAGAGTTAGGAGACCCATAGGATAGATATATTATCCCAGATAATATCTATCTCATATCTATAATATCTAATCAATAATGATCATATATTATATTGACAATTATCCTATATCAAGATATATAATCTATTATAGATATTTAGATCTCTCCTAATCGGGTCATGCCGCCATAGACAACCCAATTAAGTCCGGGTTCTAAACTCGACCCAATTTCCAATAGCTATGGCTAGGGTTTTGGGATGGTGATTTTGTGCGTTTAGTTTCTATAGTATATGTTTAATATGTTCTTACTATTTGTTTATCTATTTATTTCTTTTGTAATTCTTATTGTTGGTTGTTGTTGTTGATGATGATATATGTTACACAAATCTACACATCTCTCTCCAAATGTGTTCAAAATTACTACTTTTTTTAGTTGTTGTTGTTGTTGTTGTTGTTGATGATGACAATGATAATGAAGAAACAATTGCAACAAATAGAGAGAAAGAGAGATAGTTAGATAGAAGAAAGATTAGAACAGGTTAACAAAATTGAACAAATTAGAAAAATAGGTAAGAGTAGATTCTAAAATTGAACAAAAAGATAACAAACACAGATTAGATCACTACTTGGAAAACAATTTGAACAGATAGTGGTTTTGTATATATATATATATATATATGTATTAAAGATTTGAGCTCAGATCTGGTAAAGGCTCATATTGACAGATAGTGGATTTGTGGATTTGAACAAATAGGATTTTGTTTGGTTTTGTATTTTACCAGATAGAAAAATAAATAAAAAATTTAAATAGATAGATATAAATTTGAACAGATAGGTGTAAAAATTCAACAATAAATTTCAACAAATAGCAAAGAATTGAAAAGGTAAAGGGAAAAAAAAAATTGAATATATAGAAAATAATTTGAACAAATAGATAAAAATTTGAACAAATAGAAAATAATTTGAATAGATAGTCAAAAAAAGTCAACAGATAAATTAAGGGATAAAATTGAAAACAAAATGTCCTTCAAAATAATAAAATTGATTTTTCACCAAATTATTTCACAAAGGATAGATTTATCACCAATTAAAAATATCCAATAAACCTAATACTTTAGATAATTGTTAGAGTGGACTTTTCAATAATTTTCTCTAATTTTAATGGGTAAGGAGAACAGCTTGTTTGCCAATTGCCATTATCTTCACGCTATCAAATTTTTGCCAATTGCCATTATCTTCGCGCCATCAAATTGGTGGGTCGCACCAAAAAATTGAAGCACTTTAACAAGGAAAAATTTCCTTGTTGTAGGTTCTTTTGTGACAACAAATTGTGGCAATAAATAATATTTTGTAGTTAGAATGGTTCTCACATGGTGGGAATAAGCGAAATCGTGTCAATAGATTTGCGATGAAATTAGAGTTTTCGTTGTCAATGTCTGTTTTTTTTCTTCTTCTTCTTTTTTTTTTTTTTTTTGAAAATTGGCGATAAAAAATAAATAACCACACAAATAATATATTTTTAGCAACGATATTGGATTTTTTTGAAAATTTTCCTCACTATAGATATATTTTGTTGTAAAGCATAAACATAAGGAAATCCCTTCAAGATGAAGTTATGTAATTTTGTGGAAAATTTTATGTAATTCTCTGGCAAAGTTTACAATAATTTATGACTCAGAAATAAAATTACACATTTTGTAAATGATGTTATTTTGTAGTGATATTATGTATTTTTTTGTTGAAATAATTTTGAACTGTAAAAATACATAAATTACCACAAAAATATATATCTTCATTTCTGAATCACATTTTTTCATAACTCTACTAAAAACTTAAGTAACATTTGGGACAAAAATTCGTAACAAACAATGTAAAAATACGTACATAGATGCACATGTACCAAAACGGAACTAAACATAAATGTTATTTAACAAACTCATACTAAATCAAGAAATATTTACTGTTAGGATTTGGATTGTCTTAACTTGGGTCTAGTGGGCTGTTTTGGGTCACCCTCAATATTCCAAACTA
This sequence comes from Camellia japonica, assembly GCA_030407325.1. Classification (NCBI taxonomy): domain Eukaryota; kingdom Viridiplantae; phylum Streptophyta; class Magnoliopsida; order Ericales; family Theaceae; genus Camellia; species Camellia japonica. The sequence continues at coordinate 135,128,274 of JAPPVO010000016.1, read as the reverse complement.
TCACTTTTTAAAATCACGTTGAGTAGAATATTTATATAAAAAATAAAATGATTGGATACAAATAGTTATATATTTCAATTACATTTATCTTAAAAAAATAAATGACAAATATTATTTCAAGCATAACCATCCATTTTTTGTTATATAGATCTAGTGACAATATAGATTTACAAATGATGGATTAACTTAATTGAAATGCAGGTTCCGCAACTGGTGTAGCACTTGTTTTGTTGTGTAGCTCCTGGTAGTGGATTTTGAGGAAAAAAAAGTACATCAAGTTCAAAGAAAAGTTCTTTTTGCAAAATGGTGGATCGATATTGTGACAACTCTCCAAACTAGAGAGATCAGCTCAGGAAGTATTCAAAATATTTACTAAAGAAGAACTCAAGGAGGCTGTCGAGAAGGGAAAAATTGTTGGTCAAGGAGGTAATGATATAGTTTATAAGGGAACTCTGGCAGATGGTAGGGTTGTGGCAATCAAAAAGTGCAAATTCAAAGAGGTGGGTCAAAGTCAAATAGAGCAATTCATCAATGAGATTGTTGTGCTTTCACAGATCAATCACCGGAATGTTGTTAAACTCTTGGGTTGTTGTTTAGAAACTCAAATTGTCACGACCCAAACCTGCCCCCTGAAAGTTTGAGCATAACCAGCCTGACTTTAAGCCTCAATTTAAAATATCTTAAAGTTTACTCAATATCGGGGCATGAACAGAAGAAAAAATAATAGAAGAATAAAACATTCATTGAGCTGTGTCTAAATGCCAGGATCTTATTGCATTAACATGCCTACATAACATTCTATGCACCATTCACATTACTGAGGATAAAAGGGAAACAACCCAAAAGTAAGTGTTGTCATTATCTATATACCTATCTATTGCTCCCCAAAATTATAACAAAGCATGTCGTCAAAGGGATTTTCCAAAATAAGGCAAAAAAGTCACTTCAAGTGGCTCAGTGAATGATAGCAGTACAAATAAATTAAGAGTACGAGCATAATTTCAACAGTGCATAATCATAAATCGTAATCCTATTCATCTTTCCTTTTCTGAACGGCCTCGAGCCTACATAAGACAGAACAGCCTTAGGCCCATCGTAGTATAGAACGGCCTTAGGCCCATTATAACAGCAAAACGGCCTTGGGCCCAACAAAATGCAAAACGGCCTTAGGCCCATCATATTAACAAAACGGCCTTGGGCCCACCATATTAGCAAACAGAACGACCTCGGATCCATATCTCACATGCCAAAGTTCAAACATATATGAACCATATTTCATATAGCATAAGGTGTTCACTAAAGAGTGAATAAGATCTCGAATAACATATACAAACACGATGAGTAAGATATTACGCTACTATCACTCACTGTGATGCGGGTGAACGATAGTCCTCTCCTGTGGATGCCCTACACACAACACACAATTCGTAAGCACATCACCATTCTTAGTTTCCTTTCAATTCTCAATTATTCGATTGGTTACGTTTTATGTAATTAAATGCATTATAGGAACATCGAACGGATATAACAACACATATAGAGGGTCAAGAAGAGCGAAAGAAAATTACAGAATTTTTTAGTTTGGGTCGCACCTGCGGAAGTCCCCGCTACACGTGCGGGTAGGTGCGCCGCACATGCGGGCCGCACGTGCCTTTTTAGCAGTATAGCATCCTTCTCCCCTGTTTTCTGCACGTGTGGCTGTGAGCCCCGCACGTGCGGTTGTGCCTCCCACACATGTGGCCATGGGCCCCGCACGTGCGATCGTTTGCTCTGTTTTTCTGTTCGAAACTTCAACAAATTCTAGTTACAAGGGGATAGTCACATAGCTAGAATCAAGACAGATTTACCCTAAAAACATAACATATAAGCATGTGAACATGTAATTTTAGCCTATTACGACCAAGACTTGTTTTATTTGGGCCTTTACACTTTCAATTTTCCATAATTCCCTCATTCTCACCATGTAGATATATGCTTAGATATAAATGCATATGTATCATATGAGTTCAAACATACAAAAGAATGAGATTTAGTATATCATAGAGATCAAGTTTTCTACCATACACATCCAAGAGATACATGCATATCCAAGAGATACGTGAGCATTTGTGAAATTGATTACTCACAATCAAACCCTAGTTTTATGGAGGATATTTCATTTCAAAGCTTAATTCAAACCAATTGAAGAGAAATTGAGAATTTACTAATGATCTATCCTTACTTTAAGTTGTGTTCTTCAATTACTCCTAGCAAGATCTTCAACCTCCAAATCACGTTGACTTCTTCTCTCTTTCTCCCTTTCTTCTTCAAAACTCTCTATCAGGATGTATGTAAAATTGCCTCCACTAAATCATCTAAGGTCAAATTTATGTCTCTCACCTACTTAGGATTATAATTAAGTTAATGGGCCTAATTTACATCAATTAAATTACTATGAATCATATTTTTACAAAACTTGATATTATGCCCTAAAAATTATACTATTCATAAATGTAAAGTCAATTTTGAGTTATCGTGCCTCTAGGGTTTCTAATTTCAAGCTCAAACATCTTAGTTCTAACAGATTTTCTTCAAGACCCAACAGATATTATGTCATAATTAAATAATTCATATATGTAAGCACATCTCCCCATGAAATTTCACATTAAACATGTAATTTTCTCCTAGAACTAGGGATGTAAAGCATATAAGAGGGTCGGGTTATTACACAAATTCCTTTGCTTGTCTACGAATCCATCACCAATGGCACTCTCCACGACCATATACATGAGGAACCTGCTATTTCATGGTAAATTCGTTTGCGGATAGCTATAGAAGCTGCTGGAATATTGTCATATTTGCACTCAGAAGCCTTTATTCCTATCATCCATAGAGATGTTAAGCCTATGAATATACTCTTTGGTGCATCAAGGTTGGTTCCACTAGATCAAAATCCATTAGCCACGGTGTTTGAAGGAACTCCTGGATGCTTGGACCCTAAATGCTTGCACACAGGCCAATTGACAGAGAAGAGTGATGTTTATAGCTTCGGAGTAGTCCTTGCAGAGTTGATCACTGGAAAGAAGGTGTTGTCATTTGCACGGCCAAAAGAGGAGAGATGTTTAGCCACTTATTTCCTTTCTCTCTGAAAAATGATCGTTTGTACCAGGTTATTGATGAACATGTAGTAATTGAGGGAGATCGTTTCGAGTAGCTGAAAGAAGTGGCCGATATTGCAAAGAGATGCTTGAAAGTGAAAGGAGATGAGAGGCCTACTATGAAGGAAGTAGCAACGGAATTAGAGGGGTTAATTGCGAAAAAGATGGAGAATAAGCATCCGTGGGTTAAAACGAAAAGTGATGTGAGTTCTGAAGAGATCGAGGACTTGCTTGGTGAGAACTCAAATGGGTATGAAATTGGAGATTCTAGCAATAACACTACAACAATTGAGTTTTATAGTGTGAGCGAACAACCAATGCTGCCATTGCATGATGGAAGGTGATTGTTTTGTGCTTGTCCACGTTGATAACAACTTGGTTGATGGATTATTACTACTACTTGTCTTCTGTGCTTTGTTATAAGTTTTAGCTGCTTGTCATTTATAATACTTTGTTATGTAATTTGACATTTACTTGCACTTCATGATATAGATATCCATGCTCTCTTTAGTTTATGTGGCTGAGGAAGACTATGTTCTCTTTCTAGCATAAATAAAAATTATGTAGAAGGAAAGTAAAGACATGTTTGTACTCAATTTCTTATTCTCAATAATTTATTACTAAACTTCAAGGTTCGATTTGTTTATTGATGATATTGTAGAGGAGGCTGAATAGAGGCCACTTGCCAAACATGTAGAGCAAAAAGTTGGCCACACCCACACTTGATGCAAAGACGCCCCTAAATCCTTACGGAGCTTTTTTTTCTCACAAATATTACTCAAAATTTTATTTAAATTAAAATAGTAATATTACATTCAAAATTTATTTAAAACTAGCAATATGTGATTTAAATTCATTCTATACCTCAACTAATCTCAGGAGACCAATCCCACAGCCCGCTCGTGGAGGTCTCATTTAAAGTCAGAGCGAATGCCCCGTATGGACATGGCCACAAGAAGCGTATTGCTGCTAGTGGATATTGAACTTGAGACCTAGAAGGAACACACCCTCATGCCCCAAGTTTTGCCTACTAGGTCAACCTCTTGAGATTACATCAATTAAATCTCAACTACACTTTTGCATTCATGGTAATTTTCTTAACAAATTTTTAGGTACATGGAGTTTTCCAAATCAAAATAATGAACAAAATTAATATGTATATAAGTTATAACACTAATTTTAAATTTACATCTTACACTTCACTTTTCATAGATAAATTCTAATTGAGTGGGTGTTTGGATTTTTTTTTTTTTTTTTTTGTGACTTTTTTGTTGGCTTATTTTTGTCTTTAATAATTTTTGTATAATTTTTTTTAGACTCTTAGATTCTACTCAGCAAAATGATTGGAAAATTAAAAAATATTAAAAAAAAAGTCCAAAAAACTACAAAAAAATAAGGCAAAAAACTTTTTTTGGATTGTTTTGGACTTTTAATTTTTAAAATTTTTTTAAAAATTTGTTTATACATAATGAATCAAAAAAATAAAGAAAATTAACATAGTTTTAAAAAAATCAGAAAATAAAAATATATATAACTTATTTGGAAGTTCCAAACAACCAATTTTGATAGGGTTTGATTTCTCCCAAGTTGGCCTTCTCAAATTGAGAGAATATTGGGCTTGGTAGGCCTATTTTACCACTAATTTCGGTGATCCAAACTGTTCACCTTTTCAGACCCAGTAAGTAGAATATTGATCCCTTCTAAAAAAAAAAAAAGTAGAATATTGATGTAAAAAATCAATATAATTGGATATCGATAGTTATATGTTTGAATCATATTATTTAAAAAAATGAATGATAAATATAATTTCAAGAATAACTATCTAATTTTTGTAATACAAATTTTATTTAAATATATAACTATCGATATCTGATCATCTTGATTTTTTTGCGTGAATATTCTACTAAACGAGTCTTTAAAAGTGAATGGCTTTAATCACTAAAATCGGTCCCAAAATAGGTCTACCAAATTTAAAATTTATCTTAAATTGAGATGATCGACTTGAGAGAAGCCAAATCTATGTTCTTAAAAACAAAAGTAATTGTCATCAATCATAATAGACATTGGGTATCTTATTTTTATTTTGGACAACATTCATTTTATCTCTATGTGGTATGGCCCAGCAGTACTTTACTCCACTATTTTTTAAAAATAACCACATACTCCCTATATGGTTTTGGATTAAAGCTCCGCAGTTACTTTTTCATCCAAATAAACTTCGATTGTGTTACACATGACTATTTAGAGAGTGGGGAAAAAAATTTATTTAGTCAAAATCAAATATCATTGTGTAGACATTTACCTTTGTCATCATCTTGTACTCTCAAATCCTAATCCAAACCTTCACTTATCCTCCCACAACCCCATCCAGCCACCCTTTCCCACCACTTGACCGCCATTACCTCCTTCCTCACCAACCTCGTCAACTTTGTGGAAATCAAAATGGAGGTGGCTACAAGTATGCCAAAGAAGAGGACATTCAAGAAATTTAGTTTCGCAGTTGTCGATTTAGATGTTTTGCTTGACATGTTGGATGAAACCCAGTTACTTGTCTAAGCATTATAATTTAATTAATGGTCAAGAAAATTAAAATAATTGCTACCTACCATCTTTGTGTAGTTTGATGACAATGGTTCATTTTTTTATTAGTAAAAAGAACCTTTATTGAATAGGAATTGAGAGGGGAATTTGTGTTGTGATATCTGGGCTAGGCTAAATCATGCCCTTGTTGTCGGTTGGGCTATAGATTGGAAGATTGCACGGCTTGGGTCATGCAAAGGTCAAACTGATCAAATAAGTTGCTTGTATTGACTTGGCAAACTTGGTCCAAGACGTGTGATTCAACTAAGCTATCTAAGAAGACCAATCAGAGAGTTAAGCCGAGTTGGCCGCGTGGCATTGATTGAGCTAGATGAAGTGCTGCGCAAAGTTTGCATGGTAGCGCGCTGCGCTGGGTCTGCGCTGGGTTTGCACGATGTTGTGCATTGCCTGACTATCTCAAGAACTATCAAGGTTAAAAGCAATAAGGTTGTTCGGTTGGAGACCGTGAAAAGAGTTGTGTTATTTTGCTTTATCGCTGATGGAAAGGGTATTGAAGGATGGGCATTATCCTTTAAGAAGATGGTTTCTAGCACGATTCTAGGAATGAGAATTAGAGTCCTACTAGGAGTCTTTCATGCGAAACTTATAGAAGTTCAAAGTTAACCTAATATTAGGTATTTCAATTTTAGTATTCGAATTCACAAAGCTTTTTCTTCTTGGTGATCCTATTTGCTAACTTACACATCAGAGGGGTTTTTGGCACACACCTACAGGCTAGCTCACGTTTTTGTGATTTCTAGCCATACAACGATGTTTGGAGGAGCGCAAGCTTCATCAACAAGTTTATACATGTACCGAATATTTCATGCTTGTATAATTGGTGCTATCTTTGGAAACCTTTCACTGAACAACCTTTTGATTAGCTTTCTTGAACAGCCTCCAGGCAAATAACAAAGATCCACCACTCTTCGCCATCAAAATGACAAGATGCCAGAGGCCAACAAGGAGCACAGAGATTCGCCCCTATGTCCTATCCATGATTGATCTCGATCCTCAGAGAAGAAACCCTCACAGGGGCGTGCGAGAAAAGCTTAGTTTTGAGCCTTCACCGCTCCCAAAGCCCAGAAGGGCAAAGACGAAGAACTAATGCTCAATTTTTGAAAGATCGAGTGAAGGAGCAAGATAAAATAATCAGGAGGATAGCAGAGGATATGGAGATTCTGAAGCACCACGTGAAAGGTAAACGTGTCACTGGGGTAGAAACCCACAGTGAGTGTACTCAATCTCATCGCTCTAGAGGCCAAGATGGGCACACCACGCCTGAACCTTCTGAAAGTAGAAGCCTTAGGATAGGCTACTCTTAGTCAAGAACAATGAGATCCTAATTGCGTTGTTCTAGGTTTGAGAGGATGAGGTCGAAGAGATCATACTTCGATGGGAGTAGCTATCGATCCTCACATACACATAAAACTTCTTTCTGTTATACAGAGTTTCCCAGATCGGAGGACTTGCAGAAAAGACGCGAAGAAGAGAAGTCGCATAGGAGAACGATCCTCAAAGGGTGTCAACTTTGTAAAGATTGGCTCCCATAACACATGGAAGCGTCGAGGTGGGGATGCCATTGTCACGCATTGCTTACGACCCAGCAGATAGGGTGCTGGCAAGGCTACAGAGTACACTATTCTTACTAGAGATTGAGAACGAGCTACTCTCCATGAGTTTCAACCAACAAAGTTTTCTATCTACGACGGGAAGTCAGATCCTTACATGCAACTTAGCCATTTTAGACAAATAATGGTTGTTCACAGGAGAAATGATGCCTTGATGTGCATCTTATTTCTGTCAAGCCTAGGAGATTGGGGCTTGACATGATTTGAGAGGTTGCCTAAATGCAGCATAGCTTCTTGGGTGCAAAAACTTGCAGAGGTGTTTGTTACCAAATTCAAACAAACAGCAAGGTTGACCAGTTGTTGGCCATTGACATGGAGAAAGTAGAGAAGTGATATGACCCAAATAAGTTAATAAGCCAATAAGTTGGCTTTTTTGAGACTTCCCAAAAGAGCCCAAAGTTTTGTTTGAAGACTTGGATTTGTAGCCAAAAAATAAAAAATAAAAAATTACAAATTGTCACATTATTCCTTCTATTTTTTGCACGTATTTTTATAATAAAAAAAATTAAAAAATAATAAATCAATTTCTAAATGAGACATTAATTTTGAATAAACAACTTAGGAATTATTTAAAAATGCACGAAATAAGCGCACTTATTTAATAAATGTATTTATTTAAATTAATTACTTTTTTATTTTTATGTATATCATTTAAAAAAAAATCAAAAAATATACCAAATAAGTACACTCCAAACAACTCAAAGTCAAGGTCCCCAAAAGTCTTCAATGGTGGTCACAGAACAAAACGTGACGAAACAGATAGTCCTATACCATCAGTGGGCCCTATCACATATTATCTGGTGAGCACGGATTTATCATATCTTAATTTTATTTTAAGTTGAAATGGAATGAGATATTTATTTTTTAAAAATTTATATAGAATGATTTTTTTAATAATAATTATTTTATTTGTAATGTATTCTGATATTATTTTTTTAATTAATTAAGTATACAAATAAATATTTTGATAAGATAATTATTTGATTCCGTTTTATTTTAGTAAATCAAAAACTATCTTATATCAATCAATAATTAAATACTAAAGTCACGTAAGGAATACTACCCATCATTAAATCGTATAATGTAAAATTTGAACTTACACATCGAATTAGTTGCTTATAATAATACGTATATAATTTATTTATTTTACTCATTTATAACACGATTGGTTGATTGTTAATTTTTCTTTTATTTTATTGAAAAGACCTACTCCATTCAAGTGGTATGGTTGACTAGTAAGGTTTAGGATATAAATTTTGAGATCTCAGGTTTGATTCTAACCGGAGTCAGTCATTCGAGTGATAACACATATGGTTGGTAAGACGAATTTTTTAGACCTGAACAAATCATACCCAACGTCAAGGCCTAAGGGTGACCTTTGAGTTTAGTCTTTAAAATCATCCATCTATGCAATGACAGGATTTAAGAGTAACCTCTAATATGTCAACTCCCTAAGATTGTCTTTGAAGTCACCCGTACGTGCTTACTCCTAATATTAAAACAATGTGCAACACGATTACCTCCCTTGAGAACATGGGAGACAAAGAAGATAAATATATCAAAAAAAAAAAAAAATTGTCACTTAAAGCAGCAATTGCACAATCACTAAAAGGCAATTGCACCGTCACTGGAAGGTAGCAACACAATTACTAAAAAGCAATTGCATCATCACTAAAAAGTAAAAAGAGTGATTCATTGGTGCCTCATGTAGGCTTGTCCAACACTATCAAATAAGGAATGGTTTCCAATCTATAAAGTGGATTAGAGCATATTCTTGAGACTGTGGGATTCATTACAGGTCCCGTTTCAATTATTCAAACCGTCAATGTGTAGAACTCGTCGAATACTTTATTCCTATAAAAAATTACGTTGATTGGATATCGATATCCCCTTGATCAGAACACATTTTTGTTAACAATTTATTTTTAAAATCATAGTTATCATTGACACAAACGTGTTCTGATCAAGGGGTTATCGATATCCGATCAATGTGATTTTGTGCAGATGGGATGAAATACTCAACGAACTCTACACATTGAACGGTTCAGATCATTAAAATATGACCCGCGATGGGTCTCACAGATCTAACAGTACGATCTAGTCCACAAAATAGACTGGAAAAGCCCATCCCATCAAATAAGATTCCAAATAGTACCATAGCAAAAGCATTTGGCACGTTGGTCATTACCTTTAAACTTGTTGATTGTTGTTATCATAAAGTTCTGTATGGGAATCAGTTACTTTAATTAGTCCAATGAATTTTCTAATATACTGATAGGTTCGGTTTGTTTTGATAACATTACTGTCAGATCCTATTTTAAATTTTAGTATGATTTAGTAGACACGTCTACCATTCCTTATTGGGGGACGCCATCTTAGGAAAGTTGGACACAATTTTTGGATCACGTTTTCGTCACTCCAATGTAACACTCAAACATAACACTTCAAAAAAACTCCTTAGTGTACTTTTCCCAAACATCACACTCCTCCAACATAACATACTAAAAACTCCTCCAACGTAACACACTAAAATATTCTTTAGTGTATTTTTTCCAAACGTAATATTCCAACACCAAAAGACTCTTTAGTATATTTTTCTCAAACGTACTACTCCCAGGTAATAGTCCAAAAAACTCCTTCGTATACTTTTTCCAAATGTAACACTTCAACACTCCAACGTAACACACTAAAAAACTCCTCAGTGTACTTTTTCCAAACGTAACACTCTGTAGACATCCTATTTTTGACCGCCCTTAAACCTTGGGCACTTTATTTTGAGCACTCGATGAAAGTTACATTATGCAAATCGTTCGGATCTTCAGCAAAAGAATTTGGTTTCGAGCTCTAATCCCAAACCTTACGCCTTATTTTGGCCAAACTATTTTAGACCTTAAAACTCTCTTTTCAAAAAAAATTTCAAATGTTTCTACGATATTTCAAGGCTTGCATTTTGATTAAAATGTTGCACTTTTTAGTAAACCGAGTAAAGACAAAGTGGAACTAAATGGAAGGGAGGTAAACTCTTTGAAAAATCTTTAAAAAATCTTATTTATAGGTTTGAAGTTGAAGGAAATAGGAGGAGATGGTAGAAAATTAGTTAGGCAAAAGGTTGAGCATCAAACCATTAAGAAATAAATGAATAACCTTCTCTAAATTAAGAATATCTCTTATACACTTAGAATTTATACGTGAGGCCACCACCATTGGAAGTAGACTTCTGGGGCTTCAATTTAGGCTTAAGAATCACCTAAAACCGAGTCCAAATGAGGGAGATATACCTATTTGTAGTCGGGCTTGAAAACAATTTTTTTGGACTTGCTGGTTTGTTTAGATCCTGCCGTGGCTTGTTTAGACCCGGTCGAGTTTCACTAAAAAATGATCTGTAGAGCCTTTTAGACCCAGCCTTTCATTTTTGAGCCCGGCCTGGTCTCATTAGCGATAAATAGGACAATTGGAGAGAATTTGCCAGCTGTTGTTTTTTTGAAGATATTTATGACCTATTTGCCAGCTGTTCTATAAATCAAGGCTCATCTCTGTTTTGAGAGTTAGAGAATTTTCAAACACCTAAAAGGCATTTGAGAGCTCTCCTTCCATTGCAAGGCATCCTTTGCTCTTGTATCACCTTTGAGTTGTACTTACACATTAGATACACCATTAGAGCTTCGACTTGGAGCTTTCGTTGAGACTCTAACACCATAATTCAAAGGCTTGAGAGTGTTTTGGGTCAAGTTTGATTTGCAACAATACATCCCCTTTTAAGAGATAACTCTTACCATCTCTTTCCTTTGTTTATACTAATCATTTTCTTCATTTTCTTTGAGTTTGTGCACTGTTGGAAGCTACTTTCATGGGCTGAAATATGTGATTTAATTCACAAAAAGTGGAGGGGTTAGCCACCCCTCCTTAGGCTTGCTTGCGTAGCCTGTCCTCTCCTATTTTCATTCACTTCTTCCACCCTTTTTGAAGTGTTTTAAGTATTGTTTTTTTGGTTTTAGGGGCTTTTTAATTCACTTGATTAGTTTATGCTTTCAATATCATGTTTGTAGTGTTGTAAGTCCTCATAGATTTGGTTGTTTAGGCCTTAGACACCAATCCATTTGAGTTGATATTCTTGTTTACTTAGTTTTCAAGTAAATAATCTCACTTTTGCAATAATCAACTTCGCATAATCATCCTTGCAACCCCTCTCCTTTCTTTGCTTCTTTTGACTAAGCGTTGTATCCGACACGGGATTACCATTCAAAGTATAAAAAAGAGACCCCTTATGTGCTAAATGGTTTAATCTCTTTGGAGATTCATTACCAGGGCATTACATCTCTCTTATGTTGAGAACAATCCCTTATTTGATACTCTTCTTAATTGTTGGTGCATTGTTTCTAAGGAACTAGTTTTAACTTAGACCTTTGGAAATCTCAAAGAAAGGTTTCATTATAGCTTGTCATCGAGTTTGGATTTGAGGTCACTATCACCCTTTTCGAGTTTAACTCCGAGTTCCTTATCGCTTGGGACAAGGTTTGATTCATTCTTTGTGATTTCCCATGTAGAAAAGGGCTTGAAAAGTTCATTTCTCAGGTTAAGCTATGGTTGTTCACCTTTATTGCTTTTGGACTTAGTGGACGTAAATATCACTTTTGGACAAAATGGAATAAAAGATAAGAAATGGAAAGGTAAGTTGAAAAAGGCTAATAAAATCAGTTTAAAATTGATTAAAACCGGCATAAAGGAAAATAATAAAATTGGTTGGATTCGGTCGGACGTTAAACCGAATCCATCGCTTCTAGATTCATCACATACTAATTCGTGATGTTTGATGATTCTTGAGGTGTGTTTACCTCCCTTTTTGAATTAACTTCATAATAGGAATGAGGTGTTGTTTGTCTTTCATTGCAATCATTAAATTTTTGTCCTATCGTGTCTAAAATCACCACGCAATCAACTTGCGACCATTTATGATTTGGGAACCGAACCCACTCCTCTCTTGAGAATCTCCATGATAGAGAATGGCAAAAAGGACAATCATTGCTTAGAAGCACTCTGTCTGCACTGTTTTCACCTCAGAGCACCACAAAAACAGTCTTTTACGCAAAAAAAAAAAAAAAAAAAAAGGGCACGACTGGATTTGTTTGGGCCAGGCGGGGCCTCATTGTGGGTGGTCGGGCTCCAAAGTTTGGTAAGCAGAGAACTTTGTTTGAAATAGAGAGCAGTGGCTGAGAGTGAAACAAAACAGTTTCCCAAGAGGTAGACAGAGAAGTTTTTGAGGGCTGTCTTCGTCGGCGCGCTTGGGATCTTTGTTCATTCTTTACATATTATAGTTGTAATATTATTGTTGTAATAAATTAGATAGTTCTTCATTTATTATTCATTTAGATTTGTAATAAGTAGTTAATTCAGACAGTTGGACATTTGGACCCTCCTATGCGAGGGCAAATATGTAATAATTTGTGTATGTCTTCCAACCGCCATTTCTTTCTCCCTTTTATTTATCCGCTTACCATGGTTGTATAGCATCATATTTTCCTTAGCATTTTCCCATGACTCGCATCTATTCGTTTTGCATGCATGAGGGTTAATGTCAATTTCAAATTCCTTACTCAAATACGTGCTTTATTGCATGCCTTGAATTGACTCACATACTATGCTAGTAGCCCAGCCTATTGATTGCATGTTGTATACGTTGCATTAGTCATGTTACATTGTTTAGGATCATGCTTTTTTTTTTTTTTTTCTTCTAACTATTTTCTTTCTTTTGGCTTAGCTCGGATATTTGGGGTAAGCATTTTTGTTTTAGCATATTGCATGCGTGCGATGGTTGATATGTCGAGCATAACTACTATGAGGTTACGTGCTTATTTGAAAAAACTCTTTGAATGCCTGTGGATGAAGGTTATTTTACCTAAGTTAGGACAACTTTGATTATTGCATATACAGACTCATTTTCTTTTAGTCATGTATTTCAAAAACTCTTCAAAAATTGCATTGAAATTGAAGCATTCTAAATTAAGCAAAATGGTCTATATTTGTTTGACTTCACGTAGTAATGATAGCATATAATCAAAATAAAAGTAATATATATATATATTATATAAATCACATCATGATTAGTAGAGGCCAATCTTTGATCTGGTGAGTGGGGTGCTCAATTCATGACATTTCCCTCTCATACCTAAGTTTCCGAGCCGAGACACTTTGTTTATGATGGACAAGTGGCCTTTGGCACGAGTCACGAGTTTCTAAATTTTTCAAAAATATTTAGGTAACGACTTTGAAATCTGGCAATGTAGTCTATTTCTGGCATTTAATGATTAAAATGGATTTTTTTTTTTTTCTAAAAATTGCCGGATTTGGACTCATTCGTGTTTTATCCGTTTCACATTGCATTTGTGAGAACAGATTCAGAACCACGGGAGTCCAAATTGTAGGGCTATTATATCGGAGGAGACTAAACCCCTCGAAGGAGCACAAAAAAGTAAGCTACACACTCCAATAACATAATACTCTAAGGTAACACTCCAAAAAAGCTTCTTAGCCTTTGTTTGGCATAGAAGGTTTTTGAGCTTTTTGACTAAAATAGCCACAAAAAGACAAAATAGATTTTTTAGCTCAATAAGACAAAATGACACATCCAAACCATAATCATTTCATTTTTTCTCTTACAAAAGTTTAAAAAAGCCAAAAGTCTATCCCAAACAAGGCTTTTTAGCCCTAGGCTAAAATAGCAAAAAAGTCAAAAAAGTCAATCCACATCCCAAACATAATACTCCAACACTCTAACGTAACACAATAAAACACTCTTTAATGTACTTTTTCCAAACATAACACTCCAATGTAACACTTCAACACTAAAAGACTTCTTAGTGTACTTGCTCCAAACGTAACATCTAATAACATAACACTCCAATGAACATTCAAAAAATGTAACATACTAAAAAACTTCTAAGTATATTTTTTCCAAATATAACACTCCAATGTAACTCCCCAAATGTAACACTCCAATGTGATGGGAAAATAAGTCATTAAACATTCAAAAGGATTAAATAGATTATAAGAAAAAATATGACTATATGGATCACAAGTCAAAAAAATGGGACTTATTGGCCAATCTCTCTCAAAAATATGATCTAGAAAGTGTATTGGAATGTATATAAATATTTTGAAAATTGCATAAATTATATTAAGATTTTAAATATTTTGATATTTTGTGTTTTTGTTAACCATTTTTAAAATGTCATTAGCATGATCATATTTTATTTATATACAAAAAATTTATTAATAATGTTAAAGATAGTAACAAATGTAAGCTCAATACCAATAATTCAACAAGAGATTAAAATTTTAATTTAGGAAGTACTTTTTATTTATTTCTATTAGAAATTACTTGAAATCAATGTTTGCCATATTGAGCGCACATGTGATAAATCTAAATTTAAATTTTTATCTAAAGGTCCACATGCAAAATACTATGTCCATAAGGACAAGCTTCTGCGAAATGACCAAACTACCTATTCTCCAATCGCGGTAGCTGGAGTCGCGTCTATTATTATGCAAGGATTCCTTATTTCTGTACGAATTCATTTTCTCTCTCTCTCTCTCTCTCTCTCTCTCTTCAACAAATCCACTTCTTTCTACCTATCTCCTTTTCTCAACTCTTCATTTCTCTCTCTCCTCTCTCTCTTCTCTCTCCTCCTCTCTCAATTTTCAAAGCTTTCAAAAATGTTGAAACCTTTTCACCTACAACAACCTTGAACTCTCGTCTCTTTCCCTTTTCTCTCTCACCTCTTCTCAATGAACTCTCTCTCTCGTTGCCCAATGACCAATTTCAAACCATAATCTCTTCCCTTCTGATCAGCGATGGTGATATCAATGTTCAAATCAACCACAAAAATATCAGTTCCTCTACTGTGGCACGCCTTTTTTCCGCGCCCTGCCTTTCGGAAAGGTTTGAAAAGAAAGGCCTCATAGTTCGGACTCCCGCAGTTCTGAATCTAATCTCACAAGTGCAATCTGAAATTGATAAATACCAAAGAGTCAAAATCTGGCAAATCATTTTGGAAAATCGATTTTAAATCAAATAATGCCAAAATTAGACTGCTTTGCCAAATACAGAGTCACTACCTAAATATTTTATTTTGGAGAAATTTAGGAAACCCATGACTCGTGCCGAAGGCCATGTGTCCGTCATCACCAAAGTTGCCCTGACTCGGGAACTTAGGTATGAGAGGGGAAGCTCATGAATTGAGCACCCCCGCTCGCTCGATCAAAGATCGGCCTCTACTAATTATGATATGATTTTTTTATAAACATTATGTGTTCTTGTTCTGGTTATTAGGCTAGCTTTACTATGTGATGCGCACAAGCAAGTATAGACTAAAATTGCAAGACTTGGAACAATTCAATTTCATGTTTGTTTGCGAAAATGGTTTGAATTTGCCACCTCAAGTGGGCTCAAAGATTGCGGATTTGGCACCAAACATAGTAGGCTTAAAACATGATTTGCCGCTCGACAAAGTGGGCTTAAAACGCACATTTTTTGAATCGTTCCAATTCAAACAACAAGCCTTCATCCACAGGCATTCAAGCAGTTTAACACTTAAGCATTTAGCCTCATGGAAAGCATGCTAATTATGACAATCACTCACACTCATGCAAGTATGCTAAAGCGTAAAAACTCACCTAATACTCCAAACCAAAACAGAAACTAGTTAGAAAGATACATGATCCTAACTATACAAGATGCCTAATGCAACACATGCAATATGCATTTAATAGGCTCATCAGCTTCTAATATGGCATACGAATTGATTTCAACAACATGCGATTAAACACGTATTCAAATAAGTACTGAAATGGCAATGCAGTTTGAATGATACGCCGAGCCTCGGTGCATGCAATACAAATGAATGGATGCAAGCATGCGATATGCTAATTAAAATATGTCCCTAATCTAACCATCAAAAGAGGTTAAATAAAAGGGAGAAAGACGTGGGGTTGGAAAATATACACACACCCACGCACACTTATTACAATATTACGCCCTCGCGAAGGAGGGTCTGAATGAATAAGCTAACCAACTAGCTACGCTAATTAAGCTAACTAATTATTACAACACTTTAACTAATTAGCAAACTAATTAATTAATTTACAATACAAATGTACACAAACTAAGCAATTAAGACATTAAACTATGCTTCCATTGCTCCGCCTTGGGAAGTGGAAGATGCACATGCTCGGTTCTGACTTGGGAAGACCACCGTTTTGCTCTCGAAGGCCTCTATTTGCAAGGTTGAACATTTCCAGAACCTTTCTGCTCCGCCTTACCAAAATCATGTTGAAGTTTGCATCAGTGGCCTGTCGGCCATGGATGGCTACTGCCAGCCATTTGCCAGCCACTAGTGGTGCATTACCGGCCACTGATGCATTAGATCACCATGCTGCAACAGAGCACAAACAAAGCAAAAAGAGGGTTTTTCCAAGGGTTTGTTTGTACTGTATCCCTCCTTACCATCTCAAAATCTCAAAGGAGTGACACACTTGGATCCAAAACCACCAATCAAGCAATTTCATTGCATGATGGCCAAAGATCCAAGTTGTACAATTTCAATAAATGCACAAATAAGACTCGAAAGACCATCACCCTATCATGCATGATCAAGGGCAATGGAGACCAAGGAAAATGGCACATTTCATCACTTTTGAGTATGAAATGTTCTATTTTCCTTGTGTTCAAACTAACGTTCGGTTTGAACACATGCAATGCAACACAAAGAATGCTTATCTTGTCTCTTTTACTTGCCAATTGTGTTTACACATTTTAATTACTAAGTCATTCCTTAATCACTTTGTCCATTAGCGAGTGTCCTCTAAGGTGAAGGAGGCTTAAGCCAAAGGTTGCTTTAGGCATGAAAGAGACCTCATGTCGTTGGTAATGAACCCCTAAAGGGATTAAACCAGTAAGCACTAACATCTTAATTTCATGCTTTAAACAAGCAAATGGTTTAAACCACTTTCAAAACAAAAATAAAATCAAGAAAGATGAGAGGTTGCAGATATGATTAGGTGCTGAAAATAAATACTAAAAGTACTAAAACATGCAACCAACTCAAACCAATGATAGTTAAAGCCTTAAAACACTAAGCTAGTGAAGGAATTAACACTACAACCATGCCATGCAAGGCTCAAATGAAACAAACAACCAAAAATAGAGACAAAACAGCCTTAAATATAGTCTAAAACATGCTGGACTTAAGCCACAAAAAGCTAAAACAATAAGCTAATACATGGAGTTAACTAGCATGTAAACAAGACACAAGGAGGTGAGGCTAACCCCTCCAATTTTGGACTTCAAAATGAGTTTTTTACCACTGAAAAACCTCTGAAATTCAGTGGTTAAAAGGCCCAAAAAAAAGTTGATTTGAAAGTGATGAACAAAGGAACAAAAACCTTTACAAGTAAAAAAGCAAGAAGGGTGAGCTACCTTTTAACCAAAAATGGCCTCAAACCAACACTTTTAAGCCATAAAAACAGAGCTTTTACAGTTCAAAACCAGTCTCAAAACAGTTGAAACAAGATAGAAAAACAAGTATTAAAATTCTACCTCTTAAAGCAAAGAACACTTTTAGACACAAGTCCAAGCCAAAACCACCTTCAAGAGCTCCAAGAAGGCCCCAAGTAACCTCAGCTCAAAGGTGAGAGGATTTGGTTTAGGAGATGTGGGCTAAAGTGTAGAGAAACCAAGCAAACACACACAAATTTGCAAGAGAGAGAAATCTAAAGAGAGATAAAATTTTTGGTATCAAATTTTTCTAACCCCCATACATGAAAGAGAGAGGTCCTATATATAGAAAACACAAAATTTCCTCACAAACATCCAGCCATACACGTATTGGAAGATGCATGATCTATGAAAACAGCTGGCACAAAATATCACAAAATATCTGCAGGAAACACTGGTGGCCGGCCGCTCATCAGTGATGGCCGGCAAGGCTTCATTCATGGCCGACAAGGCACATCAATGGCCGGCAAAGGAGAAGTGGTGGCCAACAGCCTCCAAGGATAGCCAGCAGGTCATCTGAAACTTCATGCTAAAAAGACCTAGGCATGGTCTGAAGATGAGACAAAATGGATGCAGGGTTTGAAATGCTCAAAGCTGTGGCGTTCCGCTGATGACTTTGAGCGTTGGGCAAGTAATCAAACTCGTCAATGGATGTACCTACAAGAACATCCAAGTCTTAAAAGGCCATAAAAAATGGGGTGTCTACATCCACCAAACCTCACCGTCGGTCAAGGAGTAATGTCCATTACCAACACCTTATGTGGTGTCTTCGCTATGAGTTTCTCGCAGATATACAAACCTATGAAAAAGATCAAACTGATTAAGACTGATCAAAGAGTCCAGATCTGATGTAGGTTTGATGATTGGGGGCATCGAAAAGTTTGTTTCTAGTAATGGTTTTGGGATAAGTGAGAGAGAAGATAGAGGAGAATTTTTTGGATCTAAGTATAAGTCCGATCATTCAGAGAGTTGGGTATCAAAAGAGCGTGATCATTAAGTTGGGTTAAACAAATAGTAACCTAGAAAAATCTCTATTTGTCTAAGCCAAACAATTGCTAAATCTGAAATCTATATACACACACATATAGGGATAAAAGAGAGGAAGAAGAATGTGTTGTGGCTTGTTCTTTATTTTCAACATTGTTTTGCTCATCGGAATCATTCGAGTGTACAACGACAGCGTATTCATGTACCGCTTGGAGACACCGCCGTAGTGGGAGAATTCGGAAAGGGTGAAACCGGTAGGGAAAAGAGAGAGGATTTTGTTCCAGCAGGACATGGAGCGGTGGTGCTTGAGAATTAGACTGATAGTATAAAATAGGGTTTGGACCGGCAGTGGCGACAAAGAAAAGTGTAGTTGAGAAGAGAGAGAGAGAGAGAGAGACAGTTATCCATGTATGTATAATGTGATTGATAGATAAAGAAACAAACAGATAGAGAGAGAAATGGATGAAGATGAGAGAGATAGAGAATTTGAACAGATAGATTTTTTTAAAAAAAGGTAATTTAAGCAGATAGAATTTTAATCAATAGATATATTTTGAATTGATAATTTCAACAGACATAAATTTTGAACAGATAATTTCAACAGGTAGAAATTTTAATAGATAGATTTTTTTGAATAATTTGAACAAATAGGTTAAAAAAAATTCAACATAAAAGGGTAAAACTGGAAAAAAAAATATGTCCTTAAAAATAACTAAAGGGACTTCTCACCATATTATTTCACATAGCGTGTCCTTCTTACCAAAAATAATTATCCAGTGGACTTCACACCTTACATAATCTTTAGATTGGATTTATCGGCAATTTTCTCTAATTTTACTATGTGATTTTTGGACAAATTTCACTTTATTCCCTTATGGTTTAACCAATATGCAAATTACCTCATTGTCTTTTGGAAATAATTACATAATCCACATATGGTTACTAACTTCTGTTAATTGGACTTGTGAATTTACCTTCATATCATCTTCTTCCTCTTTGTCTTCTTCTTCTTCTCTTCTTCATCCTCTCATGGCTGCTAGTCCCCCTTCCCTCCTAACACACAGATACACACATAACCACCACCACCAACACTAACCACTACCACGCAGCTCTCTATATCCACTGACAATGACTACCACTGCAACCTTCCAATCCTTCACTACTAACCCCATCGCAACGATCACCACTTCACAAAGAGGTGGTGGAGTTCGCTGTATGAGTCATTTTTTGTAGCAATCTTAATCTCTTTGGAAGGTTCACAGGAGTAAAAAGAACTTTTTTATATGACTTTTTTTTTTATCAGCAAAAAAAGGAAACTTTATTGATGAACTAAGAGAATAAAACATCAATAAAGGAGAGGAGGGATGAGTGCAGAAGCATCATAACGAAACAAACTAATCCCAATTAGGTTGGCATCGATAAGTCTGCCCAATCATGTGCTAGCACACCATCAAGAGTTTGTGAGAAACCAACCACAAACACAGAACCAACCACACCCAAGATAATAGCTAAACAAACAAAACCAAAAGTATCAAAGACCATGACACTACCCCTGCTTCACAGCACAATCACAGCAAACCAGTGCACAACAGCAGACTAGAGCAAAACAGATCATAGCAGATCACAACTCCATCTCAGACCATGACACTAGAGGTGGGCAACGGTTTATCGAACCCGCAAAACCCGCCTAACCCGCATATAAACGGACGGTTTCACAGACACAATGCGAGCAACTGCGGTTTGGAATATGCCATGTTTGCGGGTTGCGGGCGAGTTGTTGGTTTAACCCGCACCCACAAGAACCTGTCCGCACTTTTTTTTTTTTTTTTTAATCTTAACCATTGATTTCATTCCTATATCCTACTTAGATATTTTTGCCCAAAACAAAACACCAAACCCTAATCTTTTTCTTTTTTGTCAAAGGAATTATGAAGATTGAAGATTAAAGTACCTATTTTTCAATTTGTTTTTGTGCAAAGTTCATCAACCAAATGAATGGAATTGAAATTTTTGAAAGTTGGATGTAATTCATGATGGAGTTTGAGATCTTGCAAATGCTTTTATTTTATTTAATGGGTTTGAATTGAATGAAGTTTCACAACAAATTTTTTTTTTTTTTAATTTTATTATTGCATTTTGGATGAATGTAAAAGTTAATGAAGAATTATTTTTAGGTAAGATTAGGATTTTGAATGATTTTATTTTAATTGTATTGTGGGGTAGTAGGTAGATAGTGAATGGGATTGATGATCTAGTTTAGGATTTTGAAATATGTGCTTGTGTTACTTTATGATTTGATTTAGGATTTTGAATGATTTGTTCGTGTCAGGAATTAATTTTGTTGTGTTTTTAATTTTATAAGTTTTAATTAATTAATCATTAATGTTAGAGCATTTTGAAAATAGGGAGAAAAGGGCTCAAAATAAATATTTATAAAATGGGGGGAAAAAAGAAAAAAAAAAGCTCAAAAAAATTTTTTTAAAGAAAAAAGTCCAATCCGCAAACCACCCGTAACCGTCCGCCCAATCGCAAACCGTAACCGTACAAACCGCAAACCGCATTGCAGGCAATTGCGGGTTGACTTTTTTCTAAACAGCATACATGTGGGTGGGTCCAAACCAATCTGCAAACCGTCCAAAACCGAACCGCGGACATCCCTACATGACACCTTCACTGCTTCACCCACACAGCAAACCAGTGCAAAAAACTGCACAGCAGCAAAACAGCCCAACAGGCCCAACAGAGCATAGTACCTCATCTGCTTCACCCACACAGGCCTAGCAGAGCACTATAAGCAATGCACACAGACCCAACGGAGGTACTATAAGCAATTTCTAACTTGTTGAATGTTGAAGACAAACTCATCCACCGCATACCCTTGCCTAAATGAATGTCCTTTCATCCAAAGGGCCACTCTAATTTTAATTAACTCACAGAGGTCTTCACAAATGGGTTGCAATTCATTGAACAAACAATATTTCCAAAGGGACCACAAACCAGCAATTAAAACTAATCTCCACAGTTGCTTCTTCCTTTATCTATAATTCCAATCTATCCATTAGTGCATTAGCATGTCCACTGAACTAGGGGAGCCCCATTGCAAACCCCACCACTTGATTATGGTGGACCAAACTTTCCAAGCAAAGGGACAAAATCAACAAAACATGATTAAGTGATTCCATCTCCACATGACAGAACATACACTCGTTACTGACTTCATCACTTGGGATACCAATTCTATGTAAAAAATCTGAAGTCTTTAACCTCATTTTCCAAACTAACCAAGAGAAAAATTGAGCTTTAGGTGGAGAGGGATTTTTTATATAACTTTTTTATATGACTTAGATTGGTTAGGATGAAAATCATAAAAAGTAAAAATAAATAAATAAATATTTTTTTGAGTTTGTTTACCATAAAAATAATGAAAGTTACAAAAAAGTTAACAAAAAAAAAAAAAAATCACCAAAAAAACAAACCTCAAACACAGGCGGAGCTACGTGGTAAGTTGTGGATTCAAATGAACCCACTGAAATTTTATAGGTAACTAGGGTTTATTCAATATTTTACTTGATAATTTCTAATCTTATGAAATAAATCTTAAAAAAATTAATTGATATTTTAGAATTTCATCAAAATGGCCCCATTAAATTTAAATGTTGAAGAGAATGTCAAGTTTTAACATGAAAAAATAATGAAATTCTTTTCTAAAATGTGATTCTTAATAGAAATTTAATTCAAAATAAAAGAAAAATAAAATGAAATGATTTTAGCTTTTTGTATTTTAAAATATTTTTTTCAAAATAAATTAATACTCATATAATATAGAGTTAATTATCTAAAAGCCTTATTCACAAATGTTATGGTAACTCAGGTCCTATCTAAAATTTTTTGAACCAATATGTCCTATTTAGTAAAATTGATAATATTATCAATTTTTTTTTTCAATTTATAAAATTAAGAACATTATCAATTTTGCATTGTAATATTCCAAATAATTGTTTCACTAACTGAGGGAAAAAAACAGAGTATGAGATTAAATATTTTTGCCCTTCTATTTATTGGTTTAATTCAACTATCAAATAAAATCAAGAAAAAAATCAAAAAAAAATATTCAGTTTTAAAACTGAGAGCATTATCGATTTTTTTTTTTTTTCAATTTTGCACATTAATCATACTCCTTTATAG
Source organism: Camellia japonica (assembly GCA_030407325.1). Classification (NCBI taxonomy): domain Eukaryota; kingdom Viridiplantae; phylum Streptophyta; class Magnoliopsida; order Ericales; family Theaceae; genus Camellia; species Camellia japonica. The sequence continues at coordinate 135,105,205 of JAPPVO010000016.1, read as the reverse complement.
ACATAAAGTTTTCAATTTTGCACAAAAAAATAATTTAGTTTTTTCATTTTTTTTTTTGCACATAATTTTTTTTTTTTTTTAGTTTTTTCAATTTGAAAGTTGATATTTTAAAGTTTTGAAAATTAAAATAAATGTCAAATCAGCACGTCCTTTATAGATAATAATAAATGATGAACAATCATTATTTGAAGGGTAATTTCGACTATTAAAAATTTAATGAAACTTGAATGTTCAAAAAATCTTAATTAAGACTTAGGCCTCGTTTGGGAACAGGCTATTTTAGTAATTTTTTGACTTTTTGACTAAAATTAAAGATTGCCAAACAAGGCCTTAATAGAGTATAAGTTCATAAATTAGGACTTGTGTGTAAATATCTCTATAATCTATTGACTATTAATTAAATGCAGTGTTAATAAAAATGACACCGTCACCATAATCAACATTTGATGGACTATAAATTTGTTCACCCCTAACAACGCGTTTGTTTGGAGGGATAGGGGTATGGGATAGGACTCACAGTCCGATGAATGGAATAATCCATTGTTCAATTCAAAAATTTTACATCGGACTGTAACTCCATCTGAACTAATTGTCCCCCCGTATGTGGGATAACTCTATCCTAATGGGGTGTTGAACAGAAAGCTCAGGATAAACTCAGGATTGGGATTAGCTTGGGCTTATTGAAATAAAATTAAAATCTCAACTAAAATAAAATCAAAATAAAAAATAAAATTAAAAGTTTAATTTATTCAATTTATTTAAGGTTCGTTTGGGATGTGGGTTGGCTTTTTGTTTTTTTTAGCCTGGGGCTAAAAAGTCTCGTTTGGGAAGATTTTTTAGATTTTTTGATTTTTGTAAAAGAAAAAATGTAATGATTATGGATTGGATGTGATATTTTGTCTTATTAAAGGCCTATTTTATTTTTTTGTGATTATTTTAACCAAAAAGCTTGGAGCTTTTTCTTCCCAAACGAAGAATTAATTAAAATTAAAATTAAAAGTTCAATTTATTTAAAAGTTCAAATTAAAATAAAATTAAAAAAATCTCAACTAAAAATTAAAATTAATTTATATAATTTTTATTGATGTTCAATTTATTTAATTTTTTAAAAGTTCTAGTAAAAAACTTAAATAAAATATGATATACATCGAATTCAATAGAATAGTTCAATTCAAACATAATCTCATGATTAAATAAATATAAGATTTAATAGAATAGTCCAATTCAAATATTTAATCCTCTGACTATAAACATAAAATATAAATTTAATTCAATCAAATAATTAAAAAATAATGTATTTCACAATTAACAATCTGATTCATTACAATCTTTTTTATTCAATTTATTTAAACAAACAGGTTCATACATGTAATACCACACTTTTTATTGATTGATTCTTTTTAAAAATAAGGGGTTGTTTGGGGTGTACTAAATAAGTATACTTTTTATCTATTTGGACTAAAAAGTTGAGAAAAAAATATAAATATTTGGATTAACTTTTTAACTTTTTACAAAAAAAAATATATATGTATTAAAAAATTATATAAATAAGTGTAAAGGGAGAAGTGATTGAGTAGCCCGTACATACCTAGGCAGTGTAAGTCGGTTATTAGGAGATGGAAAATAGTTGTCTCCTTTTTGGGCTTGAATTTGACGGTGTTATTCGGCCCGTGTGGGCCCACCACAAGTCCCGTTCTGCTAATCGGAACTGTTTAATATGTAGAACTCGTCGAGTACTATACGTTCGTGAAAAATCACGTTGATTGGATATCGATAGCTATTTGATTGCGTTAGTTTTTTGTCAACCGTTAACTATAACACCATCTATTGTTTATACAAAACGGATTTAATCATGTAACTATCCATATCCGATTAATATGATTTTTTATAGATATATAGTACTCAAAGAGTTCTACACATTGAACGGTTCGGATTATCAAAACGGGACCCGTGGTGAATCTCCCAACATTACCCTTCAATTTAATAAATATATATACCTAATTTTTTTTTCCTTTGACAGCCTGTTCGTCACTTCTATGTACCAGTCACGTGTTTGTATTAAAATATGTAATAATTAATTTTTTTATATTTTTAATTTATAAATAGTAATAATTTTTGATTTTTTAAATAATTTTTTGATTTTTTAATTTTTTTAACGATGCCAAATTAATGAGTGAGTGTGTGTGTGTGTGTGTGATGTAACAGATTTTCGCTCACATCACATTGATCACGTAGCTGTGGGCCTCGTGCTCAAAGAAGTCATGCTGGAGTCTTCTCAGTCTTTGCCATATGAATGGACAACGCCAGCGGTGGTTGGAGAGATTACACTTCCTATTGATTGATTTTTTAAAAAAATAAATCTGACATGTCTCATTCACCACCAAAGAGAGAGAAAGAGGGATGTGTTTTTGAAAAGTTGATAAAAAATTAATTTTTTGATTTTTTGATTTTTTTAATGAATTTTTTGATAAATTTTTTTTTTCTTTTTTAGTGATTTTTTATTTGTAATTTTTTTTGAGGAAACTTGATAAAACATCAAAAAAAAAAAAAATTTAATTTTTTACTAAGATATCAAATTACTCCAAAGTGTGTAATGTAACAGATTTTCACTCACATCACATTAATCACGTGGCTGTGGGCCTCGTGCTCAAAGAAGTCATGCTGGAGTCTTCTCAAGTCTTTGCCATATGATTGGACAACGCCAGTGGTGGTTGTTGTGTTTCGCATTTTTATTTGCGTTAAAATAATTATAAATAATGTTATATGTATTAATTAATGTGTATAACAGATAATATAGTATCATTTATATGAAAGGGGAGTCACTCCCACTGTTGTGTTCCCTGCCTAAAACGGTACAATTTCAATCTTTTTTTTCTAATTATATTTTTTGGCATGATAAATTACACTTTTTTATTTTTATTTTAAAGTTTAGGATTTAATTCTTAAAATTTATTTATTTTTAATTTTAGGATTTATGATTTAAGGTTTAAGGTTTATGGTTTAATTCTTAAAATTTATTTATTTATTTATTTATTTATTTGAAGGTTTAGGATTTAGGGTTTAATTCTTAAATTATTTTTTTTTTTTATTTTAGGGTTTAGGGCAAAGTATAATTTATCATGCCAAAAAACATAGTGAGAACATGACCAAAAAAAAAAAAGAGGCTAAAATTGTGCTCAGCAGTGGGGTTACAGCAGTGACCCCGTATTTTATTTGTATAGTTTTGGGTATTTGTAATTTGTATAATAAATGTGATCAATAATAATATCATAACACTAGTTGGTATACTACTGTGACACTAATTGATACATGTAGTACCACCGAATAATTATATAAGATAAAATTAGTTATTTTAATTAAATAAGACAAAATATCATATTCAAATTATAATTATTTCATTTTTTTCTTACAAAAGTCAAAAAATTTAAAAACTTATCCCAAATTAGATTTTTCAATCTCAGATTAAAATAACCAAAAAATTAAAAAGTCAATCCACATTCCAAACAAAAGCTATGACTCATATAGGCCCTGTTTGGTAGAGCTGTGAGAAAATGCTTATAGCTTATGCCTAAACAGCTTATAGCTTATAACTATGAACATAAGCTGATTTCTGACTTATAAATTAAGCATCTCCTGCCCCACTCAAAGAATAAGCTGATTTCTGACTTCTAAAAAGTTATAAGCTATAAGTTATAAGCTAAACCAAACACATCAAAATAGCTTAAATTAAGCTGAAAGTTGAAATAAGCAGTTTTTAAGCTGTACCAAACAGGCACATAATCATATTACATCTCTATAAAATATATATTTTTTTAGAGTACTTTTTTTTATAGACTCTTAAAAAAATAAGTGATTGGGGTTGCTGTTGCGTATGATGCACAACTACAATTGTTGTATATTTTATTGGGCCCATTTCAGGGCCTAATTTGATAATCCAAACGGTTTACATTTTGGAAGATATCGAGTATAATATACTTGTAAAAAATCACGTTAATCAGATATCGTTATCTTTTTCATCAAATCACATTTGTATTGAGTTTTATATTTCAAATTACATTTATCTTTTTTTCTTTTTTATAAATACAAATGTGATTTGATGAAAGGGCCAATGATATCTGATTAACGTGATTTTTTACAAGCATATTCTATTCGATATCTTTTAAAATATGAACGGTTCAAATTATCAAATTAGTCCCTAAAATGGGCCCAATAAAATGCGCAACAAACTCTTTAAATAATAGTCTATTTACTTATTTGTAATGTTAAATTTTTATCAACCAAAGTTTATGAAAGAGTGTTTTTGTAAAAATGAATTATTTTAGAGAGATTATTTTTAGTTCTTATTTTCCAATAAATTAAAATAGTTAAAAAATTGTTATAAGTTATTATATTATTTTTTTATACGTCATTTTGTAAAAGTTAAATGGTCAATTCTCAATCGAGACAATGTTCTTGAATCACTACTGCACATCATTTATTACTTAACACTTGTCAAAATGTATACTAAAATCCTAACAAAAAGTATTGAGTGTCATAGTTTTAAGGGAGATTGGCCAATAAGTTTCATATTTTAGACTTATAATCTATATAGTCATTTTTTTTTTTTGGTGACCCATTTAGTCATTTTGAATGTATAATAACTCATTTGCTCGCCACATTAAAGTGTCACATTTAAAAAAAAATACATTAAAGAGTTTTTTAATGTCACATCGTACCCGCCATATTAGAGTGTCACATTTAAAAAAATACACTAAATTGTTTTTAATTTTTGTAGAGTGCCACATCATACTTGCCAAGTTGAAGTGTCACATATCACATTTAAAAAAAGTACATTAAAGAGTTTTTTATTTTTTTTTAGTGTCACATCATACTCGCAACGTTATTACATTTGACAAAAATATACTAAGGAGTTTTTATTTTTTTAGAGTGTTACATAATACCTGCCATGTTGTTATATTTGAAAAAAGTACACACATTTCAAAAAAGTACACTATGGAGTTTTTAATTTTTTTTAGAGTGTCACCTCATACCCGTCATGTTGTTGCATTTGGAAAAAATACGCCAAGTTTTTGATTTTTTTTGAGTAAAAGTCTTGAAGTGTCACATTATATCCACCACAATGTCACATTTGGAAAAAGTTTACTAAGAAATTTTTAATTTTTTTAGAGTGTCATATCGTTGGAGTGTTACATTACTACCTATTACATTAGAGTATCACATCATACCTGTTACATTAATAAAAAGGTATCATTGTCTACCAAAACTCTTATCAAAATAATAATAAAAAAAAATATGACTACACGGAAAGAAACTCTTACTAATAAGATTTAATAGATCAATAAAAAAAACTTATGTCTAATTGGAGTACTGGTTTGTGATATAGGATTTATTGATAAATATCCCAATCAATAAATATTAAATATTAATACCATATGAGTTTTTCACAAAACCATCACATAATTTTTCTCTATAGTTGGGTTCAAAACTTGAAGATTCGTTTTTTGAAGGGGAAATAACAAATCAGTTGAAGGTTGAATATGTTTTTAGATTAATAGCAAAATTTTGGGAGATTTGGTCAAAACCGCCTTATAATAAAATTTTAATACATTAAGGATAAGTATAAAAAAATTTCCTTCAAAAGTCCAACACATACCATTATTATCAAAATATTAAATTTTAAAATAATATAACTTTGATATAATTGTCGATTTTTAATAAAATTAGTATTTTTAAAATTTACTTATCAAAATCTATCAAATAAGATCTATATTGACTATGAAATTCTTTTTTAAAAAAAATATTACCGTCAAAATTGATATAAATAGTAACAATAACATGTTACTCTGTTTGTCAGTAACATGTTACTCTTGCAATATTGTCTAAGAAAAAAAAATATATATATATACTTTGTCCTTACTCAATTATGTGTTTCTCTTTAGGGAGTTTATGAAGTAAAATAAATTAGGCTGTCATTTTCACCAAATAAAAGTCCAATGGAGGAGTTTTGATTAAATTTTCTTAAAATTTATAACTCTAATTATTAAGATTCAAACTTTTTTCATGTGTATGCAATTATTTTTGAAAATTTAATATGATTTGTAATTTCTCCTTTTATGAATATCTAAATTTGGTTTTTTGGTTTATTGGTTTTTTTAGATTACAAACCTTTCTATTTTTTTGTACGTTTTTTTAAGTAAAAAAAAAAATCAAAAAATTTACTTTTAACATACTTCTCAAAATAGGCCAAATTATAATTTTATGCGTTCCCCATAAATTATAAATTAAATTATCAGCTATTCAAAATAAGATGTGAATCAAAATTCTATATCGGTATGGAGTTACATAGAGGTGGAAGTAGTTGGTAATTTAACATTGTTACTTCTTATCTACTATATTTGGTACAATGAATAATTAAAGGGGTATTTAGTTTAACATCTTTCTTCAATTTTGAGTAATAGTAGAGGTCACAATAATTTTTTTTGTAACCTAAATTCCCTCACCTATTCCTATATATCACACTCACTCTCTCATTCTCTTTCCAATCTCCCCCATAAACTAAAAAAGCCCAAAAAAAAAAAAAAACTCAAAATGGCGCCTACTGGGAAAGTTTCAAGCTATCTTTTATCTTTTGCAGAATTGCACTTGCAGCAAAGAACCACAGAAACTTCTCTACCAACCACACTATTGCTTCACTTTCAACATCTACAAACTTATGGCATGTTTGATTGAGTGGATTAGAGCATGGGATTGCGATTATTAATTCGTGAGCCCAATTATCCTATGTTTGTTTTAACAGTTTGGTTTATGATTATTAATACAATAGATAATTAATCCAACAAATCTGTAGGATTATTAGTAATGAGGTAGGGGTGAGATTATTAATCCAATGGATATTAATCCAATTGGATAGTGAATACTATACTAATTTAATAGGATTATTAATACTTCACTATTAGTCTTGTGAATCAAACATTAGCTTAGTTCACTAACAAACCCCCAAAAATTCTTCAATCCCAACCCCAATTTCCCCTAAATTAGGGTTTGGAAAGACTCCATCAATGGTTGGTGCATTGGTCGAAGGTGCAGCTTTGGGAGCTACAATTCTAATCACTGGCGTCAATTCCATTATGTGTCCAGACTAAAATTACACTCAGAACAGTGAAAGGTAAAGCCTTCCAGCACCTTCCCACAAGCTCTGCATTGGCTCGAAGTCGAATTACAAGGATGGTGGAAGAGCAGGGTGAGAGGGTGTTGTGGGTGAAAAGGATGATCAATCTGTGAACGTCAGTTGGCATATGATTCGTCTAACAAGCAGTTGCAGTCAAGGCAAACATAGATCCGACTTCCATTGATGGGTTGCTTGCAGCTAGATCATCGAAATTTAAAATTTGTTTTGTTGTCACAGACAAGCAAGGGATGTTGGTGGTGTAGATGTTGAATTTTGAAAACATCCCTTGTGTATCTCTGTGATTATTTATGTGGGATCGAACGTTTTCTGTAATTTGGGTGGAAGGAGAGAAATTTTAAAACACAGAGCAAATTTGAAAACATATAGAAAATCAAAGAAATTAAGCAACCAGAGAAAAATTAAACTAGAGAAATTTCAAAACATAGAAAATTTTGTCTAAAATTTCTCTGTATTTTAAAATTTCGTTAGATTGATATTTCTTTGGATCTAAATTTTTCTGGATTGAAATTTCTTTGAAAAAATATTAAAGGATTCCAACTAATATGAAAATATTGCATGTCTTGTATCTTAATATCTATACTATTTATTAAGTAAAAGGAGATTTTTAACCCCAAGTCTTATGGGAGCTCCAATCTCTCAATTTAAATTTCTTGATTTTTTGATTTAAACAAAAAAAAAAATCTTAGCATTTATTAACTTCTCTCAACTCTCAAGTCTTACCATCATAATAACACTTTAATGCATTAAGAACAAGCATAAAAAAAATTCTTTGAAATCCAACACATATGAATTCCTTGAAAAGTCCCAACACATATGATTATTATCCCTCATAATAACACTTTAATGCATTAAGAACAAGCATAAAAAAAAATTTCTTGAAAAATTCAACACATTTATCTATATATATACTATATATTAAGCCAAAAAAAAAAAAATCTTAGCATTTATTAACTTCTCCCAATTTCCAAGTCTTACCCTCATAATAACACTTTAACGCATTAAGAACAAGCATAAATTTTTTTTTTTTGAAATCCAACACATATGTATTCCTTGAAAAGTCCCAACACATATAATTATTATCCCTCATAATAACATTTTAATGCATTAAGAACAAACATAAAAAAAAAAAATTTCTTGAAAAATCTAACATATCTATCTATATCTATAATATATATTAAGCAAAAGGGGATTTTTAACCCCAAGGCCTGTAGGAGCTTCAATATCCTAATATGAATTTTCTAAATTTTTTATTAAAAAAAAAAAAAACTCAGCATTTATTGATTTGGTCAAAATCCTCTGATCAGCATTTATTAACTTTTTTCAATTCACATGTTTTTCCACATGCCTACATTTATTGATGCATTTAAAATCCCCTCATACAAATAATTATAGATACAATCTGTGTATAGTTACTGCAGTATCATTTTCAACTTTTCTCATACATTATGGTTAGTGATAAGATTGTTAAATTATTTTTACAAAAAATCTTAAAAAACATAATTTATATATTAAAAAAAATCTAAAATAAATATAAATATCTATAATTATCTCATGCATAGTACGGGTGATAGGCTAGTTAATGACTTAACCGATAACTAAAAGTAAAAATATAATCTCATCAAATAGAAGAATAATGCTTGGGACCCCTTTTGGGGGTTACCCCCTCACCCCCCTTTGCCACGTGGGGGTGTGGTGATTGGAGGAGCAGAAAAAAAAAAAAAAAAAAAAAAAGAAAAAGAAAAGGGGACCAATGAGAGAGAGGGGGAGGGGTCAAAGGGATGGGGGAAAAAGAGGGATGAATAAGAAAATAATAATGAATGATTGTGATTGAAGTAAGAATTTAAAGCACCACTGAAACAATTGTTGAATTATATCAATTTAATGCTATTCATTGTTAATATATAATAATAATTTAAATTTTAATGCGTGAATCATTGGACTTAGTTATTTGCACTGATAAACTTGTAAATATTAATAATTAAAATCTAAAATTCTTCACATATCTGTAAATATTTTTTAAAAGATCACTAAATTGTAATTTTGCCAATTATATTTAATGAAATTTATGATATAATGAATTAATTACTTTCAATAAAATTTATTTTATATATAATTATTCATTTTATCTTGTGCATACACTTAATTGCTAGCCCTGTGTGTGTGTGGGGGGGGGTGGGGGGTGGGGGGAGAGAGAGAGAGAGAGAGAGAATTGAGATGGCTAGTAGGGGTGAGCAGCGGATATACCGATCCGTCAAAACCGACCAAACCGAACCGAACCGATCCGTCGCATTTTGGACGGATGCGTGATGACGAGCGGACAGTTGCGGATTGATTTTCTCCATTTTGCCAATTTGGCGGACGGATGGCAGATTTGAGGTTTCTTTGGCCGCAACCGAACTGCCAAACCGCCAAATCTCGAGCATCCTTAGTAATTTATAAGACTTTGTGTTTTCAATTTATTTAAATATTTTGTTTGTGTTTTCAATTGAAAAAGAGTTTAAATATTCTGTTGAAAAAAAGTTTTCAACTTGAATATATTTTTTAAATTGAAAAAAATAAACGTATTATTTATCTATATTTTTTGGTTTTTAAATCTAACTCTAAAAGTAATAAATAGAAAATATGATATATGCTGATTGGTTTTTGTTTTCAAAAACATATATAAATGTAACAATATAAAGACATACAATCTCTACTATTATTCTGTTTATAGTTTTGGTGGTTTGAATTATTTTTATATTTTAAGAATTACAGATTGTAATACTTTATGTGGATGAGGCATGCTGTGATTGTAATATGTGGATGAGGCATGCAATGATTGTGATAATCTAAAGTTTCAAATTTTATTTCTTTGGATGAGGCATGCAGTAATTGTAATACTTTTTTAAGTCATTGACTGTAATACATATTTTTTTTTTTTGAGGAAGTGTACGAGTTGAACTATGTTGAAAATTTATAAAATTTCAAACCGCCAAACCGATTCGCATCCATCTGCCAAACCGCCAATCCGCATCCGTCGGATTGGCGAACGGATGCGGATTGATTTTCTCCAATTCGCCAATCTAGCGGACGGATGACGGATTGGAGGTTCTGTGGCCGCAATCGATCTGCGCCCACCCCTAATGGCTAGTTAAATCTCACCAAGCAATAGTTTAGAAAGAAAACAAAACATCAAGAATAAAGTCGTTGATGTAAGTACGGAATTAATAGTCCTAATAATTAATTTTTAAAATGAAAAATAAGGATAAAAAACAAATAGGGAAATAGGGAAACTGAATACTCCCTCCGTCCCAAAATATTAGTCCCTTATTCTATTTTTCATCGTCCCAAAATATTAGTCCCTCTTTAAAAATCAAGTACAAAAATAATATAAATTTTCTATTTTGCCCTTCTTTTAAATTAATAAACAATACAAAAAGTACAATTATGACATTGATATTCTCAAAAAATGTACTATCAAAAGGATAATTTTGGAAAACTAACTTTTTCCAAATGCAATAATTGTACTACCAAAAAAAGTTGGATTCCCCAAAAGGGACCATTATTTTGGGACGGAGGGAGTACTAATCATTTGTTATTAACAAGAAATTTTAATAATAAAATAAAGTACTTTTTAACTTAAAATTTTGATCTATTATTGAATTATTGGTTTTAAGGAATGTTATTATTATTATTTTTCAACTATACATTGTCGAATGCATCTAATAGATTAGGAAAAATAACTAATAGGTCCTATTTTGTTATTAAGATTACTAATGGGTCCTATCAAGTTTCAATATTGACGACCAAGTCTATTTGTGATAAAAGTTTTCTAAAAGATTCATTGCTCCTTCAGGGTGTGTCTTATCTCAATTTTACCATTCCTATTTAATATGAATAACAATTTCATAAATAATTTTAACTTAATTAAAATTTAAAATTTAAAATTTTTATTGTAAAAATCATTAATCTTATACTTATAATTTTATTTATGAAAAATCATTTAATTTGAACAATTAGAAATAATTTAATTATAAAATTTCTAATAAATTAAAATTATTTATGAATTTTTTTGTTCATTTTTTAATGAAAAAGATAAAATGAAAATAAAATATACTATTATGAACAATTGAATTTTTTTACGTATAAAAATTTATAAAATGAAATAATATTTATTTGTTAATATTGAAATTTGATAAACTCAATAATAATTTTCAAAACCAAATAGAACTTTTTGATAATTTTTTCATTGTGATTTATGACTTTTTTTAATACAATGTCATACATTTTACAATTAAAAAATATTATTTAGATTAAAAATATTTTCATATTAAATGAGGGATAAAATTGAGATAACATCCACCATTATGGAGTAATGAACTTTTTGAAAATATATTATGAAAAATAGGATTTAATTGTCTATATTGAAACTTAATAGGACTTGATAGTAATTTTAAGAGCAAAATAGAACTTATTGATTATTTTCCTAACAGATTATTCACCTTAAATATATGTACAAAACAAAATTATTCACCTAAAATTTAAAAATATAGGCATTAAATGAGGGTTAAAGTTCGTTAGCAAATTTTTTTATTTTATTTTATGTACAATAGTACTAGCTTAGAATGTTGGGTGAACCACCAATAAATTTAAAACTGCGATCTTATGAATTGTTTGATCCTCTCTTTTTTTTGTGGACTCAAAAGTCCCATTCTAATGTGAATTATATAAATGGCCAAAAATGTGGGTTTTCTCATAATGTTGAAATTACTAAACGTAGCATTTCAAAAAAACTCTATAGTGTACTTTTTCCAAACGTAATACTCCGATATAATACTCCAATGTAACACACTAAAAAATTCTTTAATATATTTTTTCCAAATATAACACTCCAATCAATATAACACACAAAAACTTAATCAAACGTAACACACTAAAAAACTCCTTAGTGCACTTTTTTTTTTTTATCAACAAAGAAAAGGTTTTATTAATAATGAGAAAAGAAAGAAGGGACTTGACTGAATTGCATCATAGCTCAAGAATACATCCCAACTATGTTGGCACCTATAAATGAGCCCAATCATATGCAAGCCAAGGCCAATATAAGAGGTTGAAGAGAGAACAACCAAACTGAAGTAAAAGAAAAATAACAAAAAATAAAAAAAACTACAAAATCCATCAACCAACCAGAGCCTTCAATTTATGACCCTTCAACCCATCCAGACAGTATAGAAAATCATGGATAGCAAATTCAGGCAAATGACTAAAAAACTTCACCCAAGAGGCTATTTTAATTTTGATGCTCACCACAATATTTTCCCAGATAAGAGCTTTAGAGTTAAAATATCTTGTCATTTCTTGCAATCCATAGGCTCCAAAGCACAGCTAATGGAATTGCTTCCCAAATGAGTGCACCCAGCTTTTCGATTTTTTGACCATACCACCATAAAAGCAAGTCTTGTAAAGAGCAAGGAGAGATCCACTGAGAGCCCCACCAATACATAATTTCAGACCAAACCTTCCAAGCATGATTGCAAAGCAAGAGCAGGTGAGATGCATTTTCATAACACTTTTTCCAACCTAACATTCCAATCAATGTAACACTAAAAAACTACTTAATATACTTTTCTCAAATGTAATAACATAACATTTTAAAAAAATTTCTTAGTATATTTTTCCTAAATATAACATTCCAATCAATGTAACACGCAAAAACTTTATAGTGTACTTTTTTCAAACGTAACATTCCAATGTAACATACTAAAAAATTCGTTAGTGTACTTTTTCCAAACGTGACAACGTTACATTCTAAAAAAACTCAGTAGTGTAATTTTTTTCAAACGTAACACTCTAATCAATGTAACACATAAAAATTCCCTAATGTACTTTTGCTAAATGTAGCACTCTTTTTTTTTTGATCAGCAAAGAAAATATTATTGATGCAACCAAAAGGAAGATTACAACAATAAAGAGGCGCTTTGGGCTAGAAGCACCACACGCCAGTTGGTGAGAAACCAACAAGAGAGAGGAGAAGGAGAAAGAAAAAAGACAAAGACAATAGCATAAGAATGAACATATGCTGCATAACACAACTACACCCACACAAGGCAACCAAAGCCAGAATGAACACAGGGCAGCCACAACCCGAGCTAATGCAGACCAAGGCCCATGCTAAATGTAGCACTCTAATGTAACACTCCAATGTAATACCAAAAAACTATATTACAGAAATGTAGATTTCCACTTTTTGACAACTAACACTTCAGCCAACAATTGCTCCAAAAAGAACCTTTTACATCTCACATTTCCATTCTCATCCCAAAAATAAATTAGGAAATTAGAAAAATGAATCATAAAAGGCATTCAGTTAAAGTCAAATGACACCAAATCAAATAAATGCAACTTTTCAAAACAAAAAGGACTAATTGGTTCATAAAAAAACTCTTAGGATTAAATGGATCAGCATTCTCCCATATGAGATTTATGGGTAAATTTTCCTAGAATGTTTATATTGAAATTTTAAAATTTTCTATTAAAATTTAAGATTATTTATTACAATACTTTTAATATTTATTTTAAGCTTAGATAAGAATATAATATAAAACATATATGCTCCATTTGATTAGAAAGAAATAAATCATGGATAGTAAAAATGGTAGAAAGTGAAGTAAAAGAAAAGAAATATATTTTTTTGTCGGTATAAATTTGATCACGATGAAAATTTTGTAAGAAATAGAATTTTAATTATACTACTACTTTTATAATAAATTTAATTTTTAAATATTTTTTTATAAAAAAAATTATAAACTCAGCTACCATGCTATAATGAATTGTATAAGAAAATTTTAACTCCTACCACTTTCATACTATACAAATTTAATTAATTTATTTTTTTTCATTTCTTTCACTTTTTATTATTTTCATCCTAACCAAATTGTGTAATAAATAAATCATATAAAATTTAAACTTACTCAAACAGAATTAGTTGTTTTTGATAATTTTTTTAATATATAATTTTTTTTATTTAATCCCTTCATAAATTCTAATTAAAAAGTGGACCTCCTCCATGCAATTATTTGACAATCAACATTAGAAGTCATCCTTGTAGTCAACTCGTGCAACACGATTACCTTTCCCAAGAGCATGCGAGACAAGAAGACAATATATCAAATAATTGTCCCTTAAAGTAACGACTACACCACCATTACCATTAAAAGTAAAAATGTCACGTCAACATGTTTAAGAATATTAAATAATTTTATAAGTTTGAGTTCATATTTATGGTATTAATTTTCAAAATATCATAATTTGTTATACGAGGGTATTTATATGCGCATGACCCTTCATTTTGCACCACACAAACTCTCACTACATATTTTTTCTCAATTCACCATCATATATATTTTGAATTGTTTGATTTTTTATTTATTTATTTATTTTTAATTTTTTTTTTCAATTCACTCTTATTTGATTTTTTTTTTTTAAAAAAAAAAATCCCAAAATACTCTCATCTTCTCTAACTCGCAAACTTTAATCATAACCTTAACCGCCTCAGTCGGCTGCCACTTCTTCCTTAGCTACCTACCCTTCTCGTCGCTTCCTCATTCTCAGTCTCTCTCTCTCATCTTGTCGCAACTTCTCACCCCCATTTGTTGTCTTTTTTCATTTTTCTCCACTAGTTACCATCTTGTTCCCAACCCCTCTCCTATTGCAATCCCTTTGTCAGCCAGCCCCACTCTCGTCGCAATCTTAGGAAGAGAACGAGTTAGTGTGGTGATGGAGGCGCGAATGAGAGAGGAGATCGTAGTGGTTGCAGTGGTTGGTGGTGTGTACGGAGAGATGATAGTCTGTATTAAGAAATTGGGTTATAGGATTGTGTCCAAAATAATAATTACAAAATTATAATTAAAAAAACAGAAATGTTTTTTGCCCACAAAAAAGCTGCTCCTAATGCCCCTAATGCTCAAAACGATGTCGTTTTGGGCATTTTTTTTTTTTTTTTCCTTATGCCTTGTTTTTTTTTTTTTTTTTTTGGCATTCGGGGCTCCCTGTTTCGGGGGCCCCAATCACTGCTGTTAAAAAATTAGAAAATGGTGTAAACTAAAAATTTGTGTGGTGTGTAAAGAAACTCTCATCTTCAACATACAAATGAATCTTAACATGATACATCAGCCCTTTAATACCAGTAATTAATTTTTTATTTTTGTAAAGACAACATGATCCAATGATATCGATATTTGATTAATTTAATTTTTTTATGTAGATAATCATCTTGACAAGATATACAAGATGAACTATAGATTAAGATTAAGGAAATTCTACTATACAAACCCCTATTTTCTTTTTAGTTATGACAATTTTTATTCTTAGTTATGATATTGTTTTAATTATAACTCTGACAATTTATATTATAAATACCTCATGTAATGTTTAGTTATAATTTTTTTTTTTCCTTTTTATGATTTCAAAATATAATTATATTTTAAAAAATATAAATTATATTATTTTATTTTTTTATTCTAAGATACATAAAGGTACGTACCATTTTCTTTCTCATCGACTACCAAGATGAGCCCCAACTAGGCCCACAACAGAAAAACTGGACGGTTGGTCTGACACACCCTGTTAGTGTCACATTATTGAAACGTGGTTTCCTCAAAACATTATTGAAATGTACTAATACAATTTTGCTATAAAGAAAATGCTTGGGTCCCGAATGGTTGAGGCTTGAATGCTTCGAATTTTTTGTTTGTTTTTTAGGTTGTGTTGGTTGGTTTTTTATTTTTTTATTTGTTGAAATGTGTGTTGGTTTGATTTTTTTTTTTTTTTTGAAAGGGTGATTATATGTAAGGGTGTACTAAAAAATTAAACATCGCGCACTAACTTAACCTGTGTGGTTTGATAGAGTGATATATTGACTAACTGATTAAAATTTGTTAATTCCATATAGTTTTGTACGAGTCCATATACTATATTTTTATTTTAAAAAAACTAGACATCCTGTACCAACTCAGCCTGTGTGTGGTTTGATAGGGTGATAAAATTGACTGATCAGTTAAGTTGCTGGTTAAAATTTGTTAATTTCATATAGTTTTGGACGAGTCTATACTATTCTTGATTTGAAATAAAAATATAGTATAGACCTGTACAAAACTATATGAAATTAACAAATTTTAACCAGCAACATAACTGATCAGTCAATTTTATTACCCTATCAAACCACATAGACTAAGCTGGTTCGGGATGTCTAATTTTTAGCACACCCTACACATAACCACTCTTGCACAAAAAAGAAAAAAAGAAAAAATCAGAAATTTCAAGGCCTTAATCATTTTTCAAAAAAAAAAAAAAAAGCACAGCCCAACAAATAAAAATAAAAATAATAAATAGGAGAAATTATCAAGGCATTCAAGCCCGACAATTTGAGACCCTAGCACTGCTGTTTCTATAAATAAATTACCCCAAAAACAAAAAATTTCTATATATAAAAGAAAATTTAACAAAACTTCTTCATAATAAAATTCTTATGCATTAAGACAATTTCAAAAAAAATTCATTTAAAAGTTACACATCACCATTACCAAAATATCCTTAGTGAGGTATTTAATATTTTAAATTTTAAAATAATATAACTTTTGATTTACATGTCGCTTTTTAATAAAATTAATATTTTTAAAATCGTTCATCAATATCTATCAAATAAAATCCATTTTGGTTATGAATTTTTTTTTAAAAAATAAAATAAAATTTTCATCGTCGAAATTAATGCCAACAGTATAACTTTACTCTATCTCACTCTAATTCACAATAAATTTACTGTAGCATTTTAATTTTGAAATAGTAAAAATACCATCATCACCATTAAATACCATAGTCACTATAATTGTTGATAAATAAGGGAGTTTTAGCCAAAGTAAACTTCTATTGTTATGTATAAATTGATTGCCACAAAACAAAACTCAAAATAGAATAAAATTTTTACTGTGAATAAGAATAAAATTTTACTGTTGACATTAGTTTTGACAGAAAAAAATTTACCGTTTGTTTTTAAGAATTTCATGGCCAACATGAATCTTATTTAATAAATCTTAATGAGAGAATTTTAAAAATACTAATTTTATTAAAAATAAAAATATAGATTAAAAGTGATATCTTTTTAAAGTTTGAAATATAAAATTAGTTATTAAGGGTAAATAGAACCAAATTTATTTGTCCTTTATGAAAGAGACGCTTACAAATTAAAAAAAAAAGAAAAAGAAAAAAAAAAGTTTAGATTGTTCTTTTCACTAAAAAAAAATATAAAAAAAATAAAAAACGATGAGAGAGTTTTAGCCAAAAATAATAATAATAAAATAAATAATAAAAAAATTCAAATAAGTCAAATAAAAAGATGTGAATGATGGTTGTTTTAAATGAAAAAGAGCACGTAAAGCTATACCGTTTTAAATTAAAATTAGGATAAATTACATTTTTGTATTTTTACACTTTGTATTAAATTTTATTTTGGTTCATATACATGAAATCATGACAATCAGCCTTCTGCACTTTTGATCAAATCTTACTTTGGTCTCTACACATGAAATCGTGATAGTCAACACTTTACATTTTACTCAAATCTCATTTTGATCGCTACACAAGTGATAATGTCTCTCTTTTGTTATTTCATTTTTAAATCTTTAACAAAATCTAGTCATGTAACAAAATGTGACTACGAAATAAGGATAAGAGAGAAAAATCATTCATGTTTCCCACCAATACACTTTGTTTGACATGATAAGTACATGAGAGTTATATAATACAATATATGTGTGTGTGTGTGTGTGTGTGTGTGTGTGTGTGTGTGTGTGTGAGATAAAAAATGGGACGAAAAGGTAAGAAAAGTAGAGCTTTTGAAATTTAAAAAATACAACAAAAAAATCAAAAAGAAAGAAAGATGAATAGACAAAAGACTGTGTTACCGTGAAAAATAGAGTTTCATAATTTCAATTTATGCAAAATCCCAATTTATCTTCTTAATTGTTCATAATATGCATTTTATTTTAGCCTAATACAATCATATTTTGATGTAAATTTTAGAATAAAGTATGTATTAATGAAAAATATAGATGATTTTCCTTTCTTACCCTTATGTCGTAGTCACATTCTTATCACATGATTTGATTCTGTTACAGATTTAAACAATTGAGTAACAAAAATGGGACATTGACATAATTTTATGTGCAGGGATCAAAGTAAGATTTGATTAAAAGTGTAAAGGGTTGATTGTCATGATTTCATATGTAGAGATTAAAATGAGATTTGAAACAAAATATAGGGTGCAAAGTATAATTTACCGTTAAAAGTATGCTTATGTAGGATTATCTAAATCATTTTCCATTGAAAATTTACACCTGTTGCTATTAAGCTGTGGCGCTGTGACATCAGAGCAAAAGCCTATTACATCATTTTGATGACGAAGTATACATACATGTAAGAGTGATGATAAAGAGCAGTAGACTTAGAGCTCTAATGTTAACTCTAGTGATGTAGTAATATATAAAAAAATAAAAATAAAAATAAAAAGAGCAACATCATAAGTTAAAATATCAAATCATTAGGTGGTACCCACCTCTAGAGTTCTCTCTAGAGCTCCTCATTTAGAAATCTCAAATATTTTTGATACATATAAGAGAAAATGATATACAAATTGACTTTTCAGTTTAAAAAGCTCACTTTTTATACTTATTTCTGGAGCTAATGATGTTTAAATAATACGATTAGTTGTTGATTATGAAAAATATAAAAGAAAGTGTTGACTTAGATATCTTAATTGATTACCAAATCAATTAGACTTAAAAAGTGAATTTAATTTTTGGATTTGAATATCAATACTAATATTGGTTATAAAAAAGAAGAAGCAATACTCATATGTATAATATTGTATAGAAATTAGGAAAGAATAACATTTCTCTTGCAATTAACAAGCTTATTATTTTGGACAAATTGTGACATTAGTTCCTCTACTTTAGTCTTTATATCATTTTAATGCTTATAATTTTAGTTGACTTGATTTTGATCTTGAATTTATGATTTTATTTCAATTTGATTTAATTGATTAAAATTCTTTACATTTTTTTTAATGAAAAACATGCATATAAGTGACATATTTTATATTTTTTAGAGTAAAATTATAAATTTACTAGACTTATTGAGTTAATTTCAATTAATTTAGTAATCATTTTCTATTAAATGTTAATGACATTATTAATTGGACCAAATTATCATAAAATTTAAAATTGAGCAAATTTTAGTGAATGGACCAAAAAAAAGACAAGGACAAAATGTAGGACCACCCATATAATTTGCACAATTATTTATAAGATGAGATCTCTAGAAGTTGAAAAGAAGCAAACCATGGCCTCCTCCTCACAAAGAATGCAATTGCAACTCATCAACATCATCATCATGCTACTACTACAACTACAACTAGTAGTGGTGGTGCTGGTGGTGGTGGTATTGTCATCATCATCATCATCTTCATCAGCAACTGCAGCACCACCAACAATAGGAGATCTAAAAAACCTCGGCTGCTGGAACAGTTGTGGGAATGTAAGCATCCCATACCCATTCGGTGTGAAAAACAAGTGTTACCTGAATGAAGACTTCCTCATTTCTTGTAATCAATCCAATCCATATTTTCAGAATAGAAGTATCACTGTTTCAAATATAATGCTCGAGGAGGGTGAGTTACGCATCATGCAGCAGCTCATCATATCACCATCACAAAGCAACTTCAATGCATCGCTCATCCTGGGCAAGTTCTCCATATCTAGAACCAAGAACAAGTTCACTGCTATTGGTTGTGACACATATGCGAATCTCCGAATTTATAAAAACGAAGCTTTGGTTCTTTCATCCGGGTGTATCTCACAATGTGTAAACATGGACTACGTTTCTAATGGAACTTGCTCTGGAATCGGTTGTTGCCAAACCTCCATCCCAGAAGGAGGCAGCCACATCGACATTAATGTGTCTAGCTTCTCGAGTCATGAAAATGTATTGAACTTCAATTCCTCCAGCTATGCCTTTGTTATTGAAGAAGGTGCGTTTAATTTCTCCACAACTTATCTTGCTTTTGGAGAAAAAAAGATTCCGATGGTGCTGGATTGGGGAATAGGGGATATTCAGACATGCGAACAAGCTAAAAGAAATCAGACAAGTTATGCATGTGGACAAAATAGCGATTGTCATAACGCAACAAATGCTGGTGGGTATATCTGCAAGTGTTTGTCCGGTTACAACGGGAACCCCTACCTAGATGATGGCTGCCAAGGTTCGTATACTATCCATTACCTATATATATATTGATTTTATATATATACATATGTGTGTGAGAGAGAGAAAATGATATACAAACTCATTTTTTAGACCCATTTTTTTAAAAGAGAAGGATTCCCTCCCATCTAAAATTTGGACTAGGGGTCTGTTTGTCATGTGGGGTTCACCACGGGTCTCGTTTTGATCATTTCAATATTTCATTTTGTTGAGTATTTCGTGTATTTTATCCAAAAATAAATAAATTAGGTTAATCCGATAAATATAACTTGTTCGATTTATTATTTTTGTTATCACAAAAATGTATGATTTCTTTTTTAAAAACACAATTATCGTTAATTTTTTAGTGAAAAAGGATAAATTAAACAAGTTACAGTTATCCGCTCAATTTAATTTTTTTTATTGATGAAATACACGAATTGCCTAATAAAATGAACGGTTTAGATTATCAAACAGGACTTGGATGGGTTCCATAGGCTCAACTAGCCCCCTCCAGTCTATGTTTTGGATTGAAAAAAATCCTCTTCCTTTTCTAAACCCAATGATATGTAAGGAATATGATTGATTAATAATTGGAGAAGGTATGAGAGAGACTGTTGTCTTAAATATTTTAATTGATTACTACATCATTAGATTTGAAAAATAAGTTTAATTGTTGATCTTGAATAACAACGTTCATGTATATATGTATATTTGTTATGATACTTTCCTGATAAGAAGGGTCTTCCTTTCTGTTTGGTTTTAATTAATTGTTTTTTGAATGCAGACATAAATGAATGTGAACAGCCAAACCTCAACAATTGTGGTGGTAACACTAATGTGTTAACACACCAGGAAATTATACCTGCACTACTGATCCGTTGATTGAGACTGTGGCTGGTAAGTATATACAGAGGTGACATGAGAAAAGATTATTCGTGTTCGAGCAATGGTAGGTATCATGAAAATAATTATGAAAAATTCTCCACCATTAGATTGCACATACAAAAAATACCATATATTAATTAAAGGAGGAGAAATCTTCATGAAAGATTTCATGATATTTTTTTTCGTGATTTCTAACATTACTCTTCGCGTTCACTTACGGTTGCTCAGTTACTAAATGACATGCCATCAACTTTAGGAGAGAAAATTATTTTGGATAAATTACAAATACATCATTTGAGATTTAATTAAATTATAAATTATCCCTGTAGTTCTAGAAATTATATTATGTCCCCTAAAGTTTATAATTTCATAACAAATAGGCATTTTTATTAATAAACCGTCAAGTTAATTAACAATTTTTAATAATGTTAAAATTTTATTTTAATTAATAATTCAAATAATTTTATTATTGTATAGGTGAACAGTTAAAAATTCACTTTTCTAATTAATTCTGTTAAATAAAATATTCTAACAGGGAGGTATTTTTAATTTTTCAAATCAGAGGGAACAATTCGTATTTTAAGTAAATCTCAAAGAGTGTATTTGTAATTTATCCAAATTATTTTTAAATGTTTTATAGAAAGGAAAATGTTACAGATACTTTAGTAGTGAGTTTTCGGTAAAATTTTCGATAATATATATTTTTTAAACCCTAGCTTGACTGTTTATAGAAAATGGTTGCTCAATTACTAAATGACACTCCATCAACGTTAGGAGAGAAAATTACTTTTAGATGTTTTATAGGAAGGAAAATGTTACAGACCATAAATATTTTACTAGCAATTCATCTATGTGAGCTTTTGGTAAAACTTTCCATAATATTTTTTTTAACCCTAGCTTGACTGTTTATAGAAAATGCAATTTCCATGGGAACAACTTCAAGAAATCCTTAACCTCAAAAGAAACTCATCAACTTAACCATGGTTTATCTTTTGAGGGAGTTACGTGTAGTATCTAATAGGTGAATTTATTATCCAATAAATTCTGTGAGAATTAATAGCGTTTTTTATCAAACACTATTAACAAACGTCACTAATTGTTAATTTTCAGTGACAGTTTGAAAATTTTATTACAAAAATGTCACTAATTATAAGATTTAACTACAGTTCAAAAAAAATGTCATAAAAAAAGTCATTAATTTTTAATTTTCAGTGACAGTTTGAATTTTTATCACAGAAAAACATTACTAATTATAAAAATTTTTTATTAATTTTTACTTTCAGTGACAGTTTGAAAATTTTATCACAAAAAAACATTATTAATTATAAGTTTTAGCAGCAATTTATAAAATCATGACAAAAAAAAGTCACTAATTGTTAATTTTTAACAACATATGCAAAAAATATGACAAAAAAATGATTTTACTAAAATTTATTTTCAGTAGAACTTGATGGAAATTAAGTCTAACTATTAAGACTTACTGGTAGTTTATCTTCATCTAGGTAAGTGGGTCTCATTATTTAGGGTTTGTTTGGAGTTTGTATTTTTAATATTTTTTAGTTTTTTAAAAAGTTGATGTGTTTGAAAATTTTATTAAAATAATTATTTTTTTAGAATGAAAAAAAGTTAACGTGATATTTTAAGATTTTTAACTGATGACAAACAAATTAATGAATTTTTTTATTTTTTGGAAAAATTTTGGGCAACCGTAAGTGAACTATTCACGACTACGATGTGAATAAGCTTTTTTCATGTGAGGAAATAGTAACATTTTTGGTTTAGTTTATGAATATTATTTTTATAATTTTTTTTTTGTTTTTTTTTTTTTGTTGTTTTAGTGTTTTATCATCTTTATTTAATAATATATATATATATATTTTTTTTTTCATCATTTTTTAAAAAAATTTTATTTATTTTTTTAGATTCACCTAGTAATTTATGTGTATTTAAGAATGGGCGCTCAGATCATAAGTTCATTTCTAAACTGGGTCAATAGGCCCAAACTTAAGTTTATTTGGGCTAAGAAAAACATCGGGCTTGTTTGGTTTATTTTTGGAGAGTTGTTTTTGAAAAAAATGTTGGAGAGAGAGTTTAGAAATTTTTTTGATTTGTTTGGTTGTATATTTTGGGAGAGTTATTTTTTTGGAGTTTGGGATGATTTGATATTTTGGGAGAATTTAAGTAGATGTGTGTGAGAGAAAAAGTGATTGAGAAAGAGAGAGGAGAAAAAAAGTGATTGATTGATGTGTAAGAGAGAGAAGTGATTTTGAAATTTTTTTGAGAAAACTCAAACCAAACAATTTTTTAGAAATTTTTTTCTAAAACTCATCTCCCAAATGCAAACCAAACATACCCTCACTCTCCAAAAGGATAACTATCTGTACAAAAGTTTACCAATTGGTTTATATATTTAAATGTCACCTATTTATACATGTGTTATCTATTTGTGCGACTACATATTCAAATGTGTACACATATCATCTATCCATCAAACTATATGTTCAAATGTCCAACAATTTGTTCAAATGTTTACGCATGCCTCTTATCTGTTCAATGTCACTTATTTGTCCACCTCACTGCCATCATATGTCAGACACTGCCGGCCGCTATTGACTTTTTGGCGATTTTTTAATGGATGTTCTTCTCACCAAATAAGATTAGTTCTTAGACTTAATGCCTAAAGGATCCATAACTTGAATTTACTGACAATTTTTCCAATAAAAAATAAATTATTGTAAAAAAAAAAATATCTATAAAAAAAAACAAAATACAAAAGATACAAAATGTAGTGAAATTTTTTATTTAGTGAATTTTTTAAAAAATCACAAATAAATTACTTTTTAAATGTATGTAGATTAAGTGATTTAAAAATATAAAAATTTGATTAGAATATTTAAAAAAATTCCCTAAAGATTAAAAAAAAATTACAGAAAAGGAAAAACTCAAACAAATTTTGACTTATTTATTCTTTTTAGTTTCAATATCAAACAAATTTATAATTATTTTTGATGAAAATGAAAATAAAAAATATGGTTACACATGTGTTTTAATTAATTGTTTTTTAAAACAAGTGAAAGAAATGGTTAGTAGAAGATAGTAACTTAAGGTGGTTGTCAATAGTCAGAGATAGAAGTTAGAAATGGTTGTCGGCAGGCGGTGGGATATGATTAATGGTGGCTGATGGTCAAAGATGATGGACAAAGGTGGATTTTGATAAGGCAATGATGGTTGAAGGTGGTTGTCATTAATGATAATTGGTTGGCAATGACTTAAAGTGATTGTAGACCGTAGAACGTGGTGGTCAAAGTTAATTGTTTGAGGATGGGTGAGCATGGACCGGATTGGGAGAAACCAGGACCAATCCGTTATCTACGGTTTCTGAAAAATTAGAACTAATCCAATCCGTTTAAATTGTGGAACCAATCCGAACCAATCCGTTGAAACATGGATTGGATCGGTTTAGAACCACGAATTTAAATAATTAAATAACAAAAATGTTTGAAGAAATGTTCTATAGAAAAGCATGCCACTTTGCATATAATTGTTCTAAGCATTGGTCAGATCACGTAAATCAATTCATATCAAATCTGGCTCATAACCACTAATGGATCACACGTAATTAAACTTTATGCTCAAAGAGTAGATCTTAGGAAAACAAATTTTAAAACACACAATTCTTGAAACAAATCATAATGAATGAATTTATATGTAACCAAAAACGTACCTGTTAACTTGCAGAAGTTGGCAAGAATTTTGTGTGGAAAGTCTAAGAGACATTTTATCAAACAGTTTGGAGGCAAGAAAAAAAAGAGTGTATTCAAACAGAGAAAGTATCCATACCTGTATTCAAACTTTTGTCCCATCTTCATCTGAAAGATAAAGAAAAATGACTAAGCACATCAACAAACAGATGAACAAGAAAAAAGAACATTAACTCAACAGTCAGTTAGAAAAGTGTCACATTGGTCAATCAAGAAACAAACACAGCAAGTAACTAAAAAAATTATAACTCAAGGTGAATGGAAAGTCCAATGTAGATCAACAGCTATGAAATTACAAAACCCCAACTTGAACCCAACAAGAATCCAATACTCACAGACATTAAGCTCATATTTACAAAAAGGTTATTCAACACTGCTCGAGTCCTCCAAAAGCCAAATCTTTGAAGCATAAATGTGTCTGAGATGGGATCGATCTAATCTGAGATGGAACTCAGTCTGAGATGGGAAAGAGAAAAGAGAGAGACACATCGATATAGAATAGAGACTGAGATGAGATGAGAGTGAGAGGCGTGAAGGTGAGGCTGCTGGATTAGGATTAGGTTTACATTTTAGTTTTTATATCATATAAGAAATTATATGGTGTGGGAAGGTATATAGTATAAAAATATAGATTATTTCTAGATGGTCCGGATCGGTTCCAATCCGGAACCGTGAGGTTCAATCCGAAATCGATCCGTGGCCTACGGATTTTGAATTTTCCAATCCGGAACCGAACCACGGATTCAAAAAACCAATCCAAACCTATCGGATTGGACTGGACCGGATCAGATTACGGATTTTATGGATTCCTTGCTCAGCCCTATGTCAAATGTGACATTGCTCAAGCCATGGTAATTGCTAACTCACATTAACAAGTTTGGGTGGAGTATAATTACATGTCAATTTTTATTGTCAAAAGTGTCACGTTAAAATCAATAATACTATATATACAAAATATAATTTTACCTAGAATCATTAATTTATTATTCAAATTCATTCTATGAATATATCCTACAATACACAATCAAATCGCTACCCCACCTTTCTCATCTATGTAGATTTGTGGACCTTATATTCTGGGTCCCTCGAGATTTTGCATAAGAATCGACAATTCGAAAGGAGATTCTCTAAGAGCCTATGAGAGTAGGCGTGATCCTCTACTCGCAGCTACTCACCCCATAAAAGGGCATACTAGGGGCGTCCATTTTGTAAGAGCGTAGTGGCCACCACCTCTTGTATGAAACCGATATCACAATAAATAAACCATTCATATTAAGATAAAAATTAAATTTATTTTTTAAATTTAGTAATGTGATAATTAATTAGAATATTAAAAGTAACATATTCTCTCATATTTTTTAATTATTAATTACGCATATCACTTATGTATCATTGAATCTGAAAAATAGGTCTAAAAAATAAACTTGTATACCATTTTCTGAAAGAAAAATATTGGGCTTCTTTTTTATTCATGATCTTGATTAGAGAGATTGGAGAGTATTGTTTGGACTTGTGGGACTTATTATAAATCTCATTATAATAATTTGAACTAACTTTTTGTAAGGTCCTTCATGAATATCATTTACAAAAAAAGGGGAAAAAAAAAAGAAAAGAAAAGAAAAGAAAAAAGTTCGATCCGATAATTATATTTTATTTAATTTATTGCATTTTTGTTTCTAAAAAAATAGATATTCTATTTTTAAAAACAATACTTGTAATCTAGTGTGGTGAATTTGATTAATGACCAAAATAATATTTTGTTATAGTCCAAATTGGTGTTAGTTACTACCCAATTTATAATTTATTTTTGGACAAATTGTAATTTGTACCTATCATGTACATCCAATTTCATTTTACACTTTGACCTTTTAATTATCTGAGTCAACCTCTTAGATTTTGAGTCAAGTAGCAATTTGATCAATTTTGCATAACGCTATTTCTCAAACTAAAAATAACAACCACATAATAGTATTAATTACACTTAGCACCCGTAGACTTCTATCAAAATTATCATTTAATCCCTCTATTTTAGTCTTTAGTGCTTCTATATTATTACTAATTTCTACTTTACCTCTATACTTTAGTTTCTTCCCAAACATGTATCTTTATTAGCAAAATATGCAACCCCCGATAGTAGTAATGAGTTATCCGTTTCCTTCATATATTTATTCTTGATTCATCCATCAAACATCTAATTCTTGTAAGTATGTTCTTATGTTTTGAGTTGTGCAGGTGTGTGCTCTGGAGTTGGAGCATTGTTTTTACTTATTGCTTCTTGGTGGCTATAGAAGTACTGGAAAAAAGAAATAATAAGAAGCGCAAAGAAAAATTATTTGAATGGAATGGTGGATTATTGTTGAAAGAACAGTTGTCTTCAAGTGATGATAGTGTTGAGAAAATCAAACTGTTCAGTTTAACAGAGTTAGAGGTTGGTGGTTTGAAAGGTTGGTGATTTATTAAATAAATTGGTGGAGAATGTGCTGGTGGTTTGTTTTATTAATTTTATATTTTTACTAAGCAGTGGAGAGATGTCATTTTAAGGGAGGAGGATCTGCACTACGAAGGTTTTCATTGATCCGTTTGAACCTGCAGTAGGAAGGATTTTCAATGCTTGTAGAGTTTGTAGTGTGGGGAGTGTTTGGTAGCTAAGATCTCCTTGGTTACCTTTCTTTTCTTTTTCTGTTTTCTTGTCTCTTTTGTTGTTCTTTTTTTGTTGTCTTTTTTATTAAAAATTGCTAGGCAGAGGGATTGGATGTGTGGGTGCGAATTGCAGTAGTAATAGAGTCTGTACACTCCTACGAATCTCTGTTAGTACACTTCAGTATCTTGTATCTCTAATTTTATGTTTTTAATAAAAAATTTCTTTACTAAAAAAAATAAAAAATAAAAAAAAGTTAGAGAAGGTCACATATCATCACAATGAGGACCATATCCTTGGCCATGGAGGCCAATGTACTTTTTACAAAGGAATGTTTTCAGGTGGAAGGATTGTAGAGCTATTTAAACAGTCTAAGGCTTCGTTTGGCAAATGATAATTTTAGTTAAAAAACTAAAAAATTATTAAAAAAATAAAAAAGCCAACAACTTATATCAAAAAATTAAAGATTCTATTTTTTCTCTACTTTTTACACATCTTCTCGTAAAAAATTAAAATTAAAAAGTCATCTCAAATATACTAGTTTTTTTTACATCATGTTTTAGTCAAAAAATTTAAAAAATATTAAAAAAGTCTATTTCCAAACGAGGTCTAAATCAATGAAGGAAATGTTAGACAATTTATTAATGAATTTCACAAATCAACAACCAGAATCTAGTTAAGCGGATTATTGCTGGAACTGGGGTCACTGCTGTGCCTTTGGCACAACAGTCACTGTTGTGGCTCATTTTGTTGTACATTATGAATTTATTTTTATAATCTGAAC
This sequence comes from Camellia japonica, assembly GCA_030407325.1. NCBI lineage: Eukaryota > Viridiplantae > Streptophyta > Magnoliopsida > Ericales > Theaceae > Camellia > Camellia japonica. Next base: position 135,076,673 of record JAPPVO010000016.1, on the reverse strand, counting down.
CGTTCATGTTGTAGGGTTTGTTGAGTACTCATGTCTACTAAAAATCATATTAATCGGATATTAATAACTACATGATTGATAACCAAAAAAAATAAACAAGAAGTTTTTCTTTTGAGAAATAGTATAAAAATATGCAATTCGATCATATAGTTATTGATATCCGATTAATATGATTTTTGGTAGACATAAAGTACTCAACAAACCTTACAACATGAACGGTTCAGATTATAAAAATAAATTCATAATGTACAACAAAATGAGCCACACAGTGATTGCTGTGCCTTCGGCACAGCAGTGACCCCCATTCCATTATTGCTTCCTTCTTTGTATTTTTTTTGGGTAAATTATAAACACATCCCCTGAGATTTACTTAAATTATAAATTATCCTTTATAGTTTTAAAAATTACATTATGCCCCCTAAGGTTTTTAATTTCATAACAAACATGTTCTTTTATTAATAAATCATCAAGTTAATTAATAGTATTTAATGATGTTAAAATTTTATTTCAATTAATAATTCAGATAATTTATATTATATAAGTGAACAGTTAGAAATTTCACTTTTTTAATAAATTCTGTTAAAAAAGAATTCTGACAGGGAGGTATTTGTAATTTTTCAAACTATGAGGAACAATTCGTATTTTAAGTAAACTTTAAGGGGTGTATCTATAATTATTATTATTAATTTTTTTTTTTTTTTTTTTTTTTTTTTTTCAGTCTCCATCTCCATCCGTTCTTGGCCATTATTATGTATTTCTACTTTTATCATTCTATGTTGACATTTTGATTTCTTACGTTGAAAACGTATTCACTTCTATGACTTTCTTCTTTCATTTTGTATTTATTCCATAATAAATTATTGGTGTTATGAAAGAAGAAAGGTGGCCTTTCCTCTACTTCTTCCTACTTCTATAAAGTATTTGTTGGAAAATTTAGAGGTGTTTGGCAAAGGTTATTTTTTGGCTTTTTAGGTTAAAATTTATAAAATGATAAATAGGTTAAAATAGTTAATATGACAAAATGTTACATCAAATCCATAATCATTTCACTTTTTCTCTCACAAACATCACATCTAACTAAAAAAAATCCAACTATCTTCCAAAACACAAAAAATTTAACCTACTAAAATAGCCTACTAAAATAGCAAATTTCCAAACACCCACTTAGTTTTATAGGCTTATTTTGGGTTAATTATGAGCCTAAATTTAAGTGGGGTTCACACATCTTTTGAGGTGAGTCTAAGTGGTGACGTGTTCCTTGTCACATACAAGTCACACGGGGAAAGTGGTTCGTCAAAACCATTTATTAGTGAATGAAAAGTTGACGTCGTTTTCGGTTTCGTGAAATAAGAAGTTGAAAAGATAATTGTTGGTTACCTTGTTTTGATTGTCCCACATGGAAACAATAAGAGATTTTGTATGAATATATACAAGATCGGCCCTAAGCAGAGGCCAAGTAGGCCATGGCCTAAGACCCCTCAAAATAGACCCAAAAAAAGGCCCCCTCTTATTATGGTTTAGTATAAAATATTAGGTATGTTTTAAGTTAAAAAAAAAATTAAAGAAGGCCCAAACTAAGTTAAAATAAATTGATCTATTAAAAAATTGAAAAGCCCATTCAAAAAAATTAACATTGTTATCCATTGAAAATAGACCCCAAAAAAGGGTCCCCTCCTATTATAGTTTATTGTAATATATTGGGTATGTTTTAAATTCAAAAAAAATTAAGGAAGACCCAAAATTTAAAATAAATTGACCCATTAAAAAATTGAAAGACCCATTTAAAATAATTAACATTGTTATCGATTGAAAATGATTTTGCAAAAAAATTAGATTATGCAAGTATGATTGATTTATTTGCTTGTAAAAATGCAAGAAAAACAAGGATCAAGCGACACTTATTAGTTGTTGTAATGTAATACTAAGTATTTTTTGTGATTTTGACACAAATCTTTTGTCTTTTACCTTCATTTTTTTTTTTCATTTTTTTTCATTCAATGAAAAAAAAAATGTGAAGGGCCTCAAAAGTTTCAGGGCTGGGCCTGAATATATAAACTCTAGGTTGACATACTTGGGATAGGCCTCAAGGGGCACTCCAAGTTTTGCAAGGAGGGGAGTTATAAACAAAGTCGATTTGACCCAAATCCATCATGCACGCGCCACCGTTTGGCAAAGTCGGGTGCAAGTTTGGTTCGCCTGATGTGAGCACCTATGCGACGATGAATCTGTCTTATGGACAAAGTGTCACACACTCAACTTGATCATAGTCTTACTATTTTTATTTTCCGAAACAAGAACTTTTTGTAAGCAGATTATTTTGTTTGTTTCATTTTTTTTTAACACACAAGATTGTCCAACAGTTTCAAGACAGATTCAAATTATTCTGTTTATATATAATTTTTTTTTTTTGTTTTCTTTTCAAAATTCTTTTTGATTTTATTATAGAAATTATTTGTGTGTGAGGTTTTCAGAAATAAAATTCTGGGTTTTCATTAATTAAAATTTTGATTTTCAGTATTTTAATTGTTGAAATTTTACAAAAATAATATTTTGTGTAGAATTAATTTGATTAAATAAAAGTTTATTTTCAAATTAATTTGAAATAAAAGTTACAATTTAGTTTCTTTTATTTTGTACAAAATTATATTTTGTGTTTTAAGGTTTAATTTTCTGTGTAGTATAAAAATTCTAATTTTAATTTTGTTTTATAATTTAGAATTCATGACTATTGAAACTACTCAAACCTCTAATCCGACTGGTGTTACGACTACCCAAATCCCTCCTACTGTTGTAATAGTACCGGTGAATCACGGGGAAAAGCCAAAAAAGATCTTAGGAACTGATTTTAAAAGATGGCAACAGAAAATGCTGTTCTATCTTACTACTTTAAAGTTAGTGTGTTTCCTTTGTGAGGATGTTCATGTTCTGGAAGAGGATGAAATTGACCAACAAGTAATTGCTGTGGTCGATGCTTGGAAATATACATATTTCCTTTGTTGCAACTATATCTTGAATGGGCTTGATAATACATTGTATAAAACAGAAGATGCTGGCTCGAAGAAATTTGTGGTGGGCAAGTTTCTGTATTTTGTAATGGTTGATTCAAAAACTGTAATTAGCTAGGTTCAGGATCTCCAACTTATTCTGCATGACATCCACGCAGAATGCATGTCACTAAGCGAGTCCTTCCCAGTTACTGCCCTAATTGAAAAGTTACCACAAGATTGGAAGGAATTCAAGAACTATCTCAAACACAATGCAAAGAAATGACTCTAGAAGAATTAATTATGCGATTGAGAATTGAGGAAGACAACCAAACTTCTGAGAAGAGGGTTGGAAAGCATCCTATGGAGTCAAAGGCTACTATTGTAACGACCAGGTCTTTGTTTTCCTTTTCTTTCCTTCTTTCTTCGCTTCATTCTCTTTTTATTTTCGTTGGATTAAAACGTCCGAAAATAGTTTTCTAGTTCTTATTTCTTTTGGTGTTGAATTTTGCTTGTTCCGGAGGGTGCGCGAGTGAGTCCAGAGTGCCGCGGAGCGAAGCAAGAATTTGGGTGACTGGGCCAGGGCCGCACGTGTGAGGTCCTAGGCCGTATGTGCGGGGAAGAGCCGCACGAGTGGTGGGCTAGGCCGCTCGAGCGGTGGAGGTTGAGACCCAGAATTTTGCATTCTGAAATGGGCCGCACGAGCGGTCAAGGTGGGCCGCACGAGTGGTGGGGAAGGCCGGGGCCCTAGGCCGTACGTGCGGGGAAGAGCCGCACGAGCGGTGGGCTAGGCCGCTCGAGCGGTGGAGGTTGAGACCCAGAATTTTGCATTCTGAAATGGGCCGCACGAGCAGTCAAGGTGGGACGCACGAGCGGTGGGGAAGGCCGCACGAGCGGCCAACTGGGCAGCCCGAACTCTGTTTTTTCCTCTCTTTTTAGTCCGAATGTATACCTCATTTTACACATTTCTCTCTCACTCTAAACCCTAATTTTCTCCCCCTTCTCTCTAGAAAACCTCCTAAAACATCTATATACTTTGATTCTTGCAATATTTGGGTCTTGAAGATCAAGAACTAGGGCTATTCTTGTTGTAGTGAGGGTTGAAGGATCATCCATCTAAGTTAGGGTTTCTTTCTCCTCATCTTCTCAAAGACCTTGAGGTAGGGATTTCTTGAGTTATATATACAACTTTGCTACTTTGATGATGATTTAAGAGTTTTCTTCTAGTTTTGATGATTTTAACTTTGTGATTTAAAAAATGTAGAGATTTTCTTAAAAAGGGGGTTTTTCTTTAGACTTTCAAAATTTTGGTCCATCTTTGAGGGTTCCATCTTGTTGATCTAAGAATGATGTTTTGATGAGGGATTTCACCAAGAAATGAGTAGTGTGGATTTTGACTTAAATGTTCTTGTGGTTTTGTATTAAATTTTAATTTTGGTTCAATATGTAGAGATTTGTGAATATGGGCTTGTATCTCAATATATTTTCTACTCTTGAGAGTTTTTCCTTTACTAGACTCATGAGAGATGATTTTGATGGAGTTTTTATTGGAAAATGATGGAGATTTGTTTTTAACATAAACCCTAGAAATTTGGGGATTTTGGTAAAATGGGAAATGTCTTTGAAATTTCTTATCTTCTTATGTTAAGAGGGTGAATGAGTGTGGGTTTCATCAAATGTTCAACAATATAGCAATGTATTTGAGGTATGAGTATGAGATGTCATTTTAGTATTGTTACTAACACTTGAACTTGTGATGTTATGAGATGATAAATAATGAACTCCATGGATTATGAGAATTGAAATCTTGATTAGTTGATGTTTGAAAACTTCATATGGTCTTGAAGGGACTAGAATGTTAAGAAATGAGTATGTTGGGAAGTTATGACTATGTGTTGATAACATAGGGTGAACATGTGGTTATTTTGCGATAATGGCATTGATGGAAGGAAAGATGTGGAAATGTTATGAGTTATTATCTATTGCATCATGTGCTCTTTTAAATTTTATTCATTATTGTACATCTTGGCATGAGTGGTAAAAATGTTTACATTGAGAAAGATTATATTGTAATAACAACCACGAAAATGTGAAAGGGGTAAATACGTTGGTAAGTCCAGTTAGGGGGTGTAGATGACTTTGATAAGTTGGCCTGAGTGTCCATGGTGAAAGACCAGAAAACCGCGCGGATAGATGTCGAGCCTTCCGGTTAATACCGATAAAAATGACAGTTTGGTAGTACTCGTAAAGTCTACTTGCAGACAGTAGCCTAGGGATTACCAGTGTCGTATTTACCGCCCCTATTGATTAAAATTGGAAGTTTGAAATGTGTTGAGACGGCAAACTTTTATTGGAAAAATTAAGATCTACAAAAAGAGCATGAAATGAAATTTTTGAAAAGAGCATGACATGGCATTGACATTTACATTTCATTGAGAATTGCATAACTGTATATACTTTGTTAGAATTCTCTACTGGGCTTTATGCTCACCCCTATGGGATTTTGGTGCAGGTAAAGATGTTGTGATTTCGCCGAATTGAGGGCGTGGATATGTTCTTGTGAAGAGTAGTTTGCTCTTTATTTAGTTGTGAATTTTTGTAAAGCCAAGGGCTAATGTATGTGTCCGAGAGACCATTTTGTGTAACCGAGCTATTGCCTTGGAAGATGTAAGCCCGTAAGGGTGTTTCTCTTATTTTATCTTTATTTTTGAGACTACATGTTTCACATGCTATAGATTCAGGTGTTTTCTTATCATATAATGTATATTTGCATATGGAATTCTTGTATAAACCATGGAGATCTTGATACAGAGAATGGATAATGGTTGTAATTAATGAATGTATGGTTTGTATCATTCATGTTGGGATTATTTTCGGGGCGTTACAACTATGGTGGAACATGTACTAAAAGCAAAGAAACAAAAAAATTTCGGAGAAAGTTCCTCGCAAGGCTCTAAAGGAGGGGACACCAAGAAGTTCAAGTTTAAAGACAAATGCTACATCTGTGACAAAGAGGGACATCGGGTCAAAGATTGTCGTAGCAAGCACAAAGGTAAAGGAAGTTCAAGTAAGAAACCTACTCAAGCCAATGTCACTGAAGTGGGCAGAATCTCCAATGGTGTGGATGACATAAACCTTTCAGCTATTCTCTCCGAGGTCAACCTTGTCGAAAATCTCAAAGAATGGTGGGTGGTCACTGGAGCTACTCGTCACATCTGTATTGACAAAAAGATGTTCTCCTCCTATTCTATGGTAGACAATGGAAAACAACTGTTATTGGTAACTCCTCGACTTCTGAAATCGAAGGACAAGAAAAGGTTATTCTGAAGAGATGATGCTGAAAAGGAACTCACCCTCAACAATATGCTGCATGTACCAGACATTTGCAAGAATCTTATTTTTGAATCTTGTTGAGCAAGAATGGGTTTAGGTTAGTTTTTGAAAGTGACAAATTTGTACTTACCAAAAAGAGATGTATGTAGGAAAATGTTATATGACTGATTGTCTTTTCAAAATGAATATAATGACTATTATACATTCTCTTATTAATAAAAATATATATTCTTCTTACTTGCTTGAGTTTTCAAATTCATGTCATGGTAGACTAAGACATTTAATTATGGATCTTTGCGTAGATTAATTAATATGGAATGTTTACCTAAATTTAAAATTGATCCAATCATAAATGTGAAATTTGTGTCGAGGCAAAATTAACTAAAACTCTTCTTATTCAATTGAAAGAAATACTTAACCACTTGACTTAATTTATAGTGACATTTGTGATTTTAAATCAATTCAAATTAGAGGTGGGAAAAAAATATTTTATCACTTTCATAGATGACTATATTAGATATAGTTATGTTTATTTAATTTGAACCAAGGATGAAGCTTTGGAAACTTTCATTCAATACAAGAATGAAGTTAAAAATCAACTTGGTAAGAAAATTAAAATTCTAAGAAGTAATAGATGTGGTGAATACGAATCACCAACACCTTTTGGTGATTTTTGTAAAGAACATAAAATAATTCATCAAATCACCGTTTCTTACTCACTTCAGCAAAATGAAATCGCTAAAAGAAAAAATAGAACTTTAAAAAAATAATGAATGACGTGTTAATAAGTTATGGATTACCTCAAAACTTGTGGAGGGAAGTAATACTTTCTGCAATTATATTCTTAATAAAGTACCCGAAAAAAAGTAAATCAAACACCATATGAAATGTGATATAAGAGAGTATTATCCTACAAATACTTAAAAGTGTGGGGGTGTTTGGCTAAAGTGTCTATTTCTAGTCCTAAATAGACTAAGATAGGTCCGAAAACCGGTGATTGCATATTTATCGATTATGCCAAGAATAGTAGTGCATATCGATTTTTTATTTATAAATCAGAATACTTAGAAATGCATGTAAATACTATTATTGAATTTAGGAATGCATCGTTCTTTAAACATGTGTTTCCTAATAAAAATGGACAAGAGACTAGCACTAACAAAAGATCTTATGATTCTATTGCTAGTCATGATCAAGAACAAGATCAAATATAAGAGTAAGAGATAGATCAAAATGAAGAAGAGGAACCTAAGCGTAGTAAACGTGCTAAAACCTTAAAATCTTTTGGTCTAGATTTTCTGACTTTTCGTTAGAAAATGAGCCTTTAACTTTTAAAGAAGTTATGTCAAGTCTTGAGGCTCATTTATGGAAAATGGTTGTAAATAGCGAATTTGAATCCATCTTGCAAAATCACACATGGGAATTAGTGGATTTACCACCAGGTTGTAAACCTCTTGGATACAAGTGGATTTTCAAGAGGAAAATAAAAGGAGATAGATCAATTGACAAATACAAGGCAAGACTTGTGGTCAAAGGATATAGACAAAAAGAAGGTGTTGATTATTTTGACACATATTCACCAGTTACTAGAATAACATCTATTAGAATGTTAATTGCCATTGCATCTTTATACAATTTAGAAATTCATCAAATGGATGTGAAAACAACTTTTGTAAATAGTGAATTAAATGAAGAGATTTACATGGAATAACCAGAAGGATTTTCTATTCCAAGAAAAGAAAAGAAAGAAAGTGTGTAAATTGGTTAAATCATTTTATGGTTTAAAACAAGCGCCAAAGCAGTGACATGAGAAATTTGACAATGCAATAATGTCAAATGGATTTAAAATTAATGAATGTGACAAATGTGTTTATGTTAAAAACACGAACAAAAGTTATGTTATAGTATGTCTTTACAATGATGATATGCTTATCATAGGTAGTAATAACGACATGACTAAAACTACCAAGAAAATGTTGAATAAACATTTTGACATGAAGGACATGGGGATTGCTGATGTAATTCTTGGTATGAAAATTACCAAAACATCAGAAGGATATACTTTGTCACAGTCACATTTCATTGAAAAAATACTTGACAAATTTAGCAAAGATGATAATCATCTTACTAGAACACCTGTGGATATTAATCTGTTTCTCTCTAAGAATATACATGAAAGTATTTCTCAATTAGAATATGCTCAGATTATTAGAAACTTAATGTACTTGATGAACTACACTCACCTAGATATAGCCTATGTAGTAAGTAAATTAAGTAAATATATGAGTAATCCAAGAATAGAACACTAGAAAGTTATTATAAGGGTTTTGAGATATCTCAGATTTACTCGTAATATGGGGCTATACTATACTAGATATCTAGCGATATTTGAAGGATATGGTGATGCAAACTGGATATTAGATACTAGAGACTCAAAATCCACCAATGGGTATGTCTTTACTCTTGGTGGTACAACTGTATCTTGGAAATCTTCCAAACTGACTTGCATTGCTAGGTTTACAATGGAATCATAGTTTATAGTTTTAGATAAAGCTGGGGAAGATGCAAAATGCCTTCATCACTTCCTTAAAGATATTCCAATGTAGTCGAAACCTGTGCTTGCTATATACATACATTGTGATAGTCAATCGGTAATAGATAGAGCACAGAGTCATATGTATAATGGTAAGTCACGACACATTCGTCATCAACATAATACCGTGAGACAACTACTCTCTAATAGAATTATTTCCATTGAATATGTGAAGTCTAAAGACAACATAATAGATCCACTAATCAAAGGGTTAGTAAGAGAGTTAGTTGAGAATTCATCGAGGGAAATAGGACTTAAGCATATTAAATAAGAGTTACCACAATAGTAACCCAATCTAGTTGATTAGAAATCCCAAGATTTAGGTTCAAAGAGACAACCGAGTATAGACGTCCCCGAACGCCCCGGGAGGGTTAAGTCCCGTTCCGTTCATATTGGGGTCACTACAGTTCAAGGACTCAAATGTCACGGTTCTTAATCTTGAACCAAAGAGTCCAAATCCGGCAAATCGATTTTGAAAACAGATTTTTTTGGAAAGAAGTGCCAAACATGGACTGCTTTGCCAGATACAGAGTCGCCACCTAAATATTTTTAAAATGGGAAATTTAGGAAACCCTGACTCGGTGCCGAAGGCCACGTGTCCGTCATCACCAAATGTCTTGGCTCGGAGCTTGGGTACGATCGGGGAAGGTCAGCTATGAGCACCCCTTTCGCCCGGTCCGAAGACCGGCCTCTACTAACCGTGATATCCGATTTTTAAAACGTTACGTGTTCTTATTCCGGTTATTAGCCTAGAATTACTATGTTATGCGCACAGCAGAACAAGTATAGACTAGATCGCCTAATTTGGAGACAAGCATTGCATATCCGTTTGTTTTGAAAAATGCATTGGATTTTGCTACTCATAAGTAGGCTAAACACGGATTTCAATGAGTTTGTTCCAACTCAAAACAATCCAACCTCCACCCACAGGCATTCAAACAGTTTATCTCATATAAGCACTTAGCCGCATGGTAAGCATACTGTCATGTTAACATTCACACGCATGTGAGATGCTAAAGCATAAAAACTCACCTAGTACTCTCGTGCCAAAACAATGAACTAGTTAGTAAACATGCATGCCCTAGTTCATGTTTAAGATGACTAATGCAACGCATACAGAGTGCAATTAGACAGGCTCGCTATCCTAAACATGGCATGTGAAATGCACGAGTAACACGTATTCAAGTTAGATTGAAAATACTATGCAGTTTGTATGATGTACCAGAGCCCGGTGCATGTCAACAAATGCATGGATGCACGCATGCATTGCATAAGGTATGCTAATTTTAAATATGCCCTAATTCTACCATATAATCTACCATCATAAGCAAGTAAATAAAAGGAGAAGAAAGAAGTGGGGGTTGGAAGACAAGCACACCACTCACACACACTTATTACAAACATGCCCTCACACAAAGGGACCAAAAGAATATACAGTCCCAAATAGTACAGTCCAAATACATAATAAATGAATTATTACAAAATTTCTAATTATCAAATTAAATTCAATATATATATAAAAAAGAAAGGGGCCTCAGCCCTGCCTCGGGATGCGCGAATGATGCATGCTCGAATCCGACTTGCCCGGAAAATCCGCACCATACCACTGCTGTCTCTGTTCTTATTGCCCTGTCTCTCCAAAAATTGCCAAAGTCCTAGAGCACCTTCCTTGCATGCTTTTGTACACCACCGGCTGGATGGAATGGCCACCGGCCATGTAAAATGACCACCGGCTGCTTGAGAGGTTATCGGCTACCCATAAAGTGCCGGTCGGCACTCTATACTGCCGGTCGGCAGAAAATTCCTGCAGAGGACAGTTTTGACAGTAACAGCAGACAGACAGTGTATGGCATGAAATTTCCAGCAAATGTGTGCACCAACACATCCCTTATTATGATTTTGACTCAAAGGGGTATGTTCCTTGATACTCGGACCACCAATTGCGCGTTTCGATGCGTGATGGCCCAAGAAACCAAGTATGCACTTTGATTTCAAATGTCATGCAAATCAAACAAACACATAAAGCCCAACCTCTATCACTTGATCAAGAGGCAAGGCATGCATGCCAATGTAATGCAACCTAGGCATGTGATCTAGTATGCAACATGGGCATGCAAACATATGAACATGCGATGCAACTACATGCACAACGCTTTGAGGCATGGCATACACAATGCAAGATGGACTGACTTACCAACGTGAGTGGACCTCAGCCACACTCACATAAGAGGCCATAGAATGAAAATGGGACGCTCGAAATACGTGACGTATGCACGCAAACCGAGGACCGGACCTAAGGCACGAATGCCACTCTAACAAGGTATGGCAAGGCATGGATCATGGCATACAAACATATGAATTTCAATCACTGAAATATGATGCTTAACAGCCCCGAATCATGGCAATATGGCACCCGATACATGAGACGCATCCCGAAACTCAAAATTAGGCATATGAAATGGCCTACAACTATGCATACATGCATTATTTGCACACGAAGTGTGAATACAGAAGCAAGAAAACCCGAGAAAAACATTTTTACAGTACAAAGCATGGTCAAACAGCAAGCGCAGGTAGGGCTAAAATGGCATACAAAAATGGCTCCGCAAGGGAGGCAATGAAGCAAGTGGTAGATTCAAGACCCAAACTGAAAAAGACCCTTCTACAACACTGAATAGGGACCAAAAATATGACTACTCACAGTAGATGAAAAGTCCCAAAACAGTATACAAACATGCTAAAGATGCAATGCAAGATTAAGGCCAGCCAAGGGCTATAACATGAAGTATACAAAACATGCATCAAACAGCCAAAGACCCTTAATGAAACATGTCCAGGGGTCAAAATATGGCCACTTTCAGTTCTGATCATGGCCGAAAACAGAAGCATGATAGGATAAAAAAACATGCAAAAATGGGGACCAAAGAGGGGTAATGAAGCAAGTCATACATGGAGGTCCCCAAAAGTGTTGAACCCTTCTTCAATGTTGAAGAAGGGCTCAAAATAAGCCTAACCACAGTTTACATCATGCTCGAAAACAGATCACACATAGGCTAAAAGAATCATGCAAAATAATGGCATACAAAGGGGTAATGAAGAAAGTGTCAAAAATAAGCTTCAAACTGTAATAAGCCCTTATTGAAACATGGAATATAGCTTCAAAAAATGACATTTTATGTTTTGGGTCGGAGCTCACAACAGCAAGTAAAGACGGCTAAAAAAATGAGGCAAAAATGAACTAGAAAGAGGGAGAAGAGTGCTCACCCTTGAACCCAACCTTTGCTGCCTCTAAGACTGAAAATGTCACCCTTTAGCTGCCTGGAAAGCCACCTCCTATCTGCCGGAATGGAGTAGTGGTGGTGGTGCTTGGTGTGGTGAAGAAATGGGTGTAGGAACTTGGACGTTTTAAGTTAGACAATAAGAGAGAGAGATTGTATGGAGGAAGCTTCCAAATCAGATTTTTTGTAACCCTTAAACCCAGCTGGGGAGCGGCTGTATATATAGGCAAATGAGGTGAAAAAGAGGGGGAAAAAAGGGGGGAATTTCGGATTCAAAATTCCCCCCAAAAAGGCCAAAAGGGTGAGGGTAAGGGCAAGTGATAGCTGCGGGTCCCAAATGCCGAGAGCCTTCAACAAAGTTGAACAAGGGCTCAAAAATAAGACACTTTTTAGTTTAGACCATGTCCAAAAAATCCCAAAAGTATGCCTAAAATACCGTGCAAGAAGGGAAAACGAGGGGTAAAGAAGCAAGTGGTATATGGAGATGTCAAACAACAAAAGGTCCTTAATCAAACATGAAAAGGATCAAAATATGACTATCTTAATTTTGGGTCGGAGCCCAAAAATGTAGAATGAAGGTTCGGGAGCCGAAACACGCAGTTCGGGGCCGAAAGTGGGCTGTTAGGCACCGGGAGTGGTGTTCGACACAAGTTGGTCTCTCGAACCCCAGTGTCCCTCAAAAGGGAGTAAATAGGATGCATGCAAAAACTGGGGCAATCGGAGATGGTTAGGTAGTCCCGAATCAAGGCACACCCTGACGGCTTCGAAAACCGGGAACTGGGCTCCGAATGGGCAAAATGGCCTACGACCACGAAATGTAGCCCATGGCCACTGAGAGATGGTCTACGAGACCTCTCCCTCCCTTTGGGAAAAGAAACAGAGAAAACCGAGTCTGGTTCGCAAACCGAGGTAAGGCATAGAAGAGGGTTCGGAAGTCCGGAGGCAAGGCTCACGGCCGAGACTCTGAGACTTCTGAACGAGCACAATATGCAACATCACCGAGCGCTCAATCGGTGACGTCTGAGTCTTAAGATCGGTCAAAAATGGGGTGTCTACAGTTGCCCCTCTTTGACAGAACTCGGAAGTCAAGAAGTGACGGGAGTGAATGTCAAAGCCAGAGACGACCCATTTTTGACAAGGCCGAAGACTTAGACAAAGCAGACAAGATAGACAAAGATGTGCCCGCAGGCATGCCCGCAGGCAGGGGCAAAATGCAAATGATAATGCAAGAAGCCGAACATAACTTATGATCATGCAAAGAAACATAGGGACGTATCCCGGTGTTTAGGGACGTATCCCAAGGTTTAGGGACGTATCCCGGTGTTTAGGGACGTATCCCAAGATTTAGGGACGTATCCCAGAGATTAGGGACGTATCCCAAAGATTAGGAACGTATCCCAAAGGTTAGGGACGTATCCCACAGGTTAGGGACGTATCCCAAAGATTTAGAGACGTATCCCAAAGATTAGGGACGTATCCCAAAGATTAGGGACGTATCCCAGGGATTAGGGAGTATCCCAAAGATTAGGGACGTATCCCAAAGATTTAGAGACGTATCCCAAGGTTAGGGACGTATCCCAAAGATTAGGGACGTATCCCAAAGATTTAGAGACGTATCCCAAAGATTAGGGACGTATCCCAAAGATTAGGGACGTATCCCAGAGGTTTAGGGACGTATCCCAAATTTAGGAAAGCAGGAGAAAATAGGGACGTATCCTGGTGTTCCACGAGGAATGTGAAACATAGGGACGTATCCGGTGTTCCGCAAGGAATGAGAAACATAGGGACGTATCCTGGTGTTCCGCAAGGAATGTGAAACATAGGGATGTATCTCGGTGTTCCGCAAGGAATGTGAAACATAGGGACGTATCCCGGTGTTCCAAGGAATGTGAAACATAGGGACGTATCCCGGTGTTCCGCAAGGAATATGAAACATAGGGACGTATCCCGGTGTTCCGCAAGGAATGAGAAACATAGGGACGTATCCCGGTGTTTCGTAAGGAATGTGAAACATAGGACGTATCCCGGTGTTCCGCAAGGAATGTGAAACATAGGGACGTATCCCGGTCCGTTCCGTGGAATGTGAAACATAGGGACGTCTTCGGTGTTCCGCAAGGAATGTGAAACATAGGGACGTATCCCGGTGTTCCGCAAGGAATGTGAAACATAGGGACGTATCCCGGTGTTTCGGAAAGGCAAGAGAAACATAGGGACGTATCCCGGTGTTCCGCAAGGAATGTGAAACATAGGGACGTATCCCGGTGTTCCGCAAGGAATGAGAAACATAGGGACGTATCCCGGTGTTTCGGAAAGGCAAGAGAAACATAGGGACGTATCCCGGTGTTTCGAAAAGAGAGAGAAACTTAGGGACGTATCCCGGTGTTTCAGAAAGAAGAGAGAAACGTAGGGACGTATCCCGGTGTTTCGGAAAAGGGATAAGCATTGGAACGTATTCCAAATGCTCTAAACCAGAGGAAGTCTGACCCGTCGCACGTGCGAGGAGAAGGAAAGACAATTGCAAGTGAAAAGGTACATAACAATGCAAGATAGGTGTGCATAATCAATGCAATGAATGAGAATAACAATGCTAGTGAAGTGGGTGCATAATAATGCAATTGAAATGGGCATCACAATGCAAGCATGAGAAGTGCATAACAATGCGGGTGGAAGAATGCATAACAATGCAAGTGGAATGTGCGTGACAACGCATAGTTGAAACAAAATGCCGAATAAGGGTATACAAGCCTTAACGAGACCAGATAAAAACGCGACCTCCGATTTACCTTTCGGGGGGGGGGGTTTGCAACACATTCAGCTCAAGAACGGGCACACCCTGTTCATATTAGAGAGAGATAACATCTGCTGCTGCTTTAATTGCCATTTTGACTTGAAGCAGGCTTACACTTGGGGTCGAGATACACTCATATTTCGGAGTAGTGACAAGGCCTGAGGAGGTACATCCGGAGTACAATCACGGAATTCGCTGAAGGTGAAATACTCTCAGGTGCTTCAATTTTCCTTCTTTTCTTTTGCTTTGCAGTCCGGAACCTATATAGCTTCAGATAGGCCCTGATTTCACTGTTCACACTTATCGGGGGTGGACCCTGCAGTTTTCGAAAGAACAAATTCCTTTTTTGCACAAATGTGGAGAATGACACAGCACTCTGAGCACACAACAAATCATTTTTGAAATTGAGAAAATGAGTTTCTCGACCGGGTATTGGGCCTACAACTGAACACAGCAAAGATGACCCAACAACGGAAAATAAAGGTAAACAACCTAAACATATCTATTGACACTTGAAACGACTCAAAACAAGAATCGAGACAAACAAAACACAACGAAAGACTCAAATGCGCACAGGGAGCCTGTTTCACCGGGTATTATTTCCCACCCTTTCTCATTTGTGATTCTCACATCACTCGGCATTCAATCTCTTGTTTTCTGAAAAAGCCCTTTTCTCACTTTTTCTCTCATCGCACATCTCTCTATTCTTCAATCTCTCATTTTCAATCCCTCCCCTAGATGGTTGATGGATAAACAGAAAGTTGTGGGCTCGTGCCCCTAGCATTCTGCTAGATTCTTCTTCTTGTTCACAACAGTGAGTTTTTCCACAGAGGGGCCCGCTACAATTGGGTGTTTAGCGAATCTGCGGCTGACATTGGTCGACGATGCTTTGCCGGGGAGTTTGGACATGGTTAGATTTGCCCAGATGATGGAGTGGAATACCTTGCCCCAGTCCAGTTCGTGCTTCGCACCTGGCTTGATACCTCGCTGCTTGGAGGATGTTGAGAGCTTTCATCCCTTTTGTTGTTAACCTCAGTTGTGCCTTTTCTGGCAGGTAGAGTGCCCTTCTTGGCAAGTATGGTGCCTTTTCTGGCAAGTATGTTGATAAAAGGGGAAAGACAGAGAACCTGACTCAACTGTGCCCCTAGTTCATCATTTTGACCATTTTTTGTTTTTACTTTCTACTAAAACAGTTTTGACCAACATGAGAGTTAGATTAACACGCTTGTTCGATTTTTGATTTGAAATCATGTAAGTCAGGCTATGAGCACTGAAAATTTTCCTTTTTTGGGTCCAAGAAATGGTCCAGTTTTGGAAAAGATGGAATAATTTTCGAGAAAATTAGTCAACCTCAGTAAAAATTCTCAAAAACTATTTTTGCAAACGGCCACTGCTCAACGAGCATAGAACCCACTCTCGAGATGCACAACCTCAGATTCGAAGGAAAATTGCCCCTTGCTGGAGGGGAGCTGCATGGCAACGGAAAGTTTCCCCTTGTTTGAACGGCACCGCGGCGCATTGAATGGCAACGGAAAGTTGCCCCTTGTTTGAATGGCGCCGTGGCACACTGAATGGCAACAGAAAGTTGCCCCTTGTTTGGATAGCACCGCGGCGCATTGTAGTCAGTCCTCAGAGTGACGAACACAACCAAATCCTTAGATACAGAGAAGACAAAGATGACCAGAACCATCGCATGGACACAATCAAATTGAAGTGTTTTACGACTGGACTTCAGGATGAAGTTGCCTACGTATCCCAAAGATGGGAATCAAGCCTTACGTAGTTCGGGGGTAAGGTACACTCGGGTATTTAACCTCTCCTTTTTATGCTCTAACTTTTGCCAAGGCGCCTATTGCAGGTTTTCGACCTTGCGAGCTTTGTTCTTCTTTCTTTTCTCTTTTTTTTTTCTTTTCCATTCTTTTCATTCCTTTTTCTTCTTCTTTTTTTGCATTTTTCTTTTCTTTTCTTTTTGCATTTTGTATCTTTGCATTTTTTCTTTTTTTCTTTTTTCATTCTTTTCTTTGCTCTAACTTTTGCCTGGGTCGCCCTTCCGGGTTTTCGGCCCAGCGAGCCTCTCAAAGGGTAAAAGTGTAACAAGTCCATGCCAAATGGTTTTGAGATTGAAGCCCTCTGTATCCAGGAGAGTGGCTGTTGTATTGATTTGCAGAAGGATCCACCTTTGGCTCTTCGAGCACATCGGATATTTTTTGCCCCTAGTTCAAAGGGTACTTCTGTTCTAGCTTTGCAAGCTTCTTCTGATCTTCTGATCTTCTTGATCCGACCTTCTTGCCTCTAATTCATGGGCTGCTTTGAATCTGGCCACACAGGCCTCACATTGTGGTTGACCGTTGAACATTCTGAATGCAAGTTCAAGGTTTGAAGGCAAGGACTCAAGTCTCGAGGCTGAGAGCGATCCTAAGCTGCACAATCTCAAGAGCGATTCCACACATGTCTTTGCAGGACCGCGCAAAACATTTTTTGAAAGTTTTTAAGAAAGCGACAAATCGCTCGCGCTGAAGACAGTGTGGGACCAATCTGGATCAAGCTAGGGTCCTTCTCAGTACTCACACTAACAAGCATGATTTCATTCATTAAGGGCTTAGCACGCCTCTCTTTCTCTCAGTTTGATCAAAGTTTTGCAAATCCCGAGGAATCCCTCCCTCTTTGTTTTCACCGCAGTGTTGAAAAAGTTTTGAAAAACTTAAGTCATTACAATGACTTCAAGGCACAGGAAAGACAAAGTTCTTAGTCAAATACTGTCATCTTATTTGAAACTTCCGGCATAACTGGCACCAGGCAGAAGCAAACGCGAGAGCGTGAAAAACCACTGCTGTTTCGTTCATAACTATTGGTACAACTGGCTCCCTTGCAGAAACAAGCTCAAAACAAAATGAAAAGACAAACACAAAACAAATGGTGACGCCCGAGGTGACACCCCCGGAATCACCCGCCCTTTGTACAATGGGACTAACTCGATACAGCAAGACAGACCCTTAATCAAAAGACTGACTCAAGACAAAGAGACAGACTCAAAACAAAACTACAGAACTGACTCAACACCCAAGTCAGAAACTACAAAACTAGCATTCGCAAATGCTCAAAACAGTGTGTGCCATTCCCACATCTGAAGTAAACTGAGTGCCGCCCACAGGTGGTTCATCCCCCGATCACATACTCGTACTATCCCCCAAGTTCACTGATCCAGTGACGATAGACTTTACTGAGTTAGTGCAACAATGACCTTGTTGTCAATCAAATTTTGTATCTCATGGCGGAGACGGACGCAACTGTTGGTGTCATGACCGATTTTCTGATGGAAAGCACAGTACTTAGCCGGGTCATGCTTTGGAGGGAGAGGATCGGTAGAGGCCGTTGCTCTAACGGTTTCAAATGTCCTTTCCTGAGTAGGACCCCCAGGGCCTTAGACAAAGACATATAGAGTGGGGTGAAGACCCTCTTGCCTCGGGGTAGATAGTCTGAAGTTCGGGGGTTTGAAGTGGATGTACCAACAAATGGGGTGGCTGCTTTTGGTGTGGTGGTGGCGACCATGCCCATGTCGGAAGATCTTGCAGCTGCGTCACCGCTGGTGGTCGCATTCGAACTGCGGGTAAACGCCCTCCTGGGCTGCTCCTTCTCCTGATCAATAAGGCCTTGTTTCATAGCATCTTCGATCTGTACTCCCATCTCATGTATGTCTGAAAGGTGGGGAAGGGGAGCACAATCATCTTTTGCATAAGCTTGGGTTGGAGGTTGCGCACAACCATCCGTATTTGATCCTTATCCGTTGGCCTAATGGTCATCATTGAGCCTTTGCTCTCTATCGAGTCACAAATTCAGAGAAGCTTTCCTTAACCTCTTGTCTCGTCGTCTCGAGATCACGGGTTGTAATCTCGATTTGTGTGTTATACGAATATTGTAAAGCGAAGGCCTCGGCCATCTCATCCCAATTTCTTTTGACATCATCCTCCAACTTGGCATACCAGATAGCCGCTACACCCGACAGGGTCCGGCCGAACAGAGAGCTTCTGTAGTCTGGTGAGGCCCATCGGCCTTAAGATATCTGAAAACAATCTCAGGTGCACCATGGGGTCCCCGGACCCATCAAATCGGTCAATTTGAGGCATCTTGAACCGATCTGGCAGCGTCACAACTGCGCCCGTATACCCATCCTCGATGTCGGGAATAGACCTGACTCCTTGGGATTTTTTAACATTTTTTCCAACTTAACTCAGCTTCAGCACTGTGGGTTCGCTTCTAACTCAAAGGGAGAGTCCGTACATTAATAGGCGTGGGCGCCTTGGGATGTTGCGGTAGAATTGGGGGTGGAGCTGGCCCCCGTTGGAAGGCCTGTATCCTCTTGGGACATTTTGGACATTTGGCGTCTCCTCGGGTATCGGAACCCTTTGGTGGGGGAGGAGCCTGATGCGAAGCAGATGCCCCGGCTTGCTGCTCTAACCTGGCAATTGTCTCTGCTTGTTGGGCTATGACCACAGCCTGTTGCTTGGTGAATTCTGCTTGACAGATAGCGTCTTACTGCATGGCTTTCATACTATCCTGGAGTTGGCGCACCATCTCTTCCAGACTCGACATATTGTCCTGATCTAACTGAGCAACCGGTATATCTGTGTCTGTAGTAGGCTTGGAAATCTCAACCCGACCGCTCAAAGATCACTGATCCGGTAGCTGTTGTACTGGTGGTCTGTGCCTGACTGGCTCTCTCTGGCCCTGATTACCCTTGAACTGAGTCTTTGACCTGACAAAGTCTATCAACACAAATCCAATGTACCCGGGGGATAGTGGAGCCTTCTGAAGCTATGATTCCAGGACTACTAGCAAAAAGAGAAAACAGACAGCATCTCAGCTCAACTTCACTGGAACGGATACGAGCAAAGCTGAACGATTGTATTCTATTACTGATCACTGTTTCCCGAAATCATTGCCCAATTCTGAATCTGATACTCGCAGATATAACTGATTCTCAAAATACTGATACTGGTGCCCGCAGGCCGGATACCCAGACTCATAAATTGATACATGCATTCCTTGTAGAGACGCACTCTAACAAGCACATAACAGATAAATGAGAGCCAAAACACCCCTACGTTGGGGTAGGGTTTCCCTGTCCTATTTTGTCAGGAGCTAGGGTTTCACTACACACGCAGCGGTTTCAAACAACCTATATGGGGTAAGCAACCTGTCCTAGTTTGGAATGGTCACTATGGATCCGAATATGCACTAGGTCGAATGGTCAAAAAGGGTGCCCCGGTAAAACCGGGGTTTGTGTTCCCATGCTGTCAGAGCCCATAACCGGTCAGCCTTATGGTCATGCCTTGACAAGACAAGCCTCCGGCAAATCGTTCAGGAATGGCAGATGGCAAACACGGTGTCCTAGGCGCACCAATGCACATGCAGAGCAAAAGAGACACATAAACGAAATCAAAACAGGATATCACGAGTTCGAGTCAAGCTCTCTAAAGATCCCCAGCGGAGTCGCCAGAAACTGTAGACATCCCCGAACGCCCCGGGAGGGTTAAGTCCCGTTCCGTTCATATTGGGGTCACTACAGTTCAAGGACTCAAATGTCACGGTTCTTAATCTTGAACCAAAGAGTCCAAATCCGGCAAATCGATTTTGAAAACAGATTTTTTGGAAAGAAGTGCCAAACATGGACTGCTTTGCCAGATACAGAGTCGCCACCTAAATATTTTTAAAATGGGAATTTAGGAAACCCTGACTCGGTGCCGAAGGCCACGTGTCCGTCATCACCAAATGTCTTGGCTCGGGAGCTTGGGTACGATCGGGAAGGTCAGCTATGAGCACCCCCTTTCGCCCGGTTCGTAGACCGGCCTCTACTAACCGTGATATTCGATTTTGAAAACGTTACGTGTTCTTATTCTGGTTATTAGCCTAGAATTACTATGTTATGCGCACAGCAAACAAGTATAGACTAGATCGCCTAATTTGGAGACAAGCATTGCATATCCATTTGTTTTGAAAAATGCTTTGGATTTTGCTACTCGTAAGTAGGCTAAAACACGGATTTCAATGAGTTTGTTCCAACTCAAACAATCCAACCTCCACCCACAGGCATTCAAACAGTTTATCTCATATAAGCACTTAGCCGCATGGTAAGCATACTGTCATGTTAACATTCACACGCATGTGAGATGCTAAAGCATAAAAACTCACCTAGTACTCCGTGCCAAAACAATGAACTAGTTAGTAAACATGCATGCCCTAGTTCATGTTTAAGATGACTAATGCAACGCATACAGAGTGCAATTAGACAGGCTCGGCTATCCTAAACATGGCATGTGAAATGCACGAGTAACACGTATTCAAGTTAGATTTGAAATACTATGCAGTTTGTATGATGTACTGAGACCGGTGCATGTCAACAAATGCATGGATGCACGCATGCATTGCATAAGGTATGCTAATTTTAAATATGCCCTAATCTACCATCATAAGCAGGTAAATAAAAGGGAAGAAAGAAGTGGGGGTTGGAAGACAAGCACACCACTCACACACACTTATTACAAACATGCTCTCACACAGAGAGACCAAAAGAATATACAGTCCCAAATAGTACAGTCCAAATACATAATAAATGAATTATTACAAAATTTCTAATTATCAAATTAAATTCAATATATATATAAAAAAGAAAGGGGCCTTAGCCCTGCCTCGGGATGCGCGAATGATGCATGCTCGAATCCGACTTGCCCGGAAAATCTGCACCATACCACTGTTGTCTCTGTTCTTACTGCCCTGTCTCTCCAAAAATTGCCAAAGTCCCAGAGCACCTTCCTTGCATGCTTCTGTACACCACCGGCTGGATGGAATGGCCACCGGCCATGTAAAATGACCACGGCTGCTTGAGAGGTTATCGGCTACCCATAAAGTGCGGTCGGCACTCTATACTGCCAGTCGGCAGAAAATTCCTGCAGAGGACAGTTTTGACAGCAACAGCAGACAGACAGTGTATGGCATGAAATTTCCAGCAAATGTGTGCACCAACACATCCCTTATCATGATTTTGACTCAAAGGGGTATGTTCCTTGATACTCGGACCACCAATTGCGCGTTTTCGATGCGTGATGGCCCAAGAAACCAAGTATGCACTTTGATTTCAAATGTCATGCAAATCAAAACAAACACATAAAGCCCAACCTCTATCACTTGATCAAGAGGCAAGGCATGCATGCCAATGTAATGCAACCTAGGCATGTGATCTAGTATGCAACATGGGCATGCAAACATATGAACATGCGATGCAACTACATGCACAACGCTTTGAGGCATGGCATACACAATGCAAGATGGACTTACACCAACGTGAATGGACCTCAGCCACACTCACATAAGAGGCCATAGAATGAAAATGGGACGCTCGAAATACGTGCACGTATGCATGCAAACCGAGGACCGGACCTAAGGCAACGAATGCCACTCTAACAAGGTATGGCAAGGCATGGATCATGGCATACAAACAATAGAATTTCAATCACTGAAATATGATGCTTAACAGCCCCGAATCATGGCAATATGGCACCCGATACATGAGACGCATCCCGAAACTCAAATTAGGCATATGAAATGGCCTACAACTATGCAATACATGCATTATTTTGCACATGAAGTGTGAATACAGAAGCAAGACAACCCCGAGAAAAACATTTTTTACAGTACAAGCATGGTCAAACAGCAAGCCAGGTAGGGCTAAAATGGCATACAAAAATGGCTCCGCAAGGGAGCAATGAAGCAAGTGGTAGATTCCAAAGACCCAAAACAGAAAAGACCCTTCTACAACACTGAATAGGGACCATAGACTACTCACAGTAGATGACAAGTCCCAAAACAGTATACAAACATGCTAAAGATGCAATGCAAGATTAAGGCCAGCCAAGGGCTATAACATGAAGTATACAAAAAATGCATCAAACAGACAAAGACCCTTAATGAAACATGTCAAGGGGGTCAAAATATGGCCACTTTCAGTTCTGATCATGGCCGAAAAACAGAAGCATGATAGGCTAAAAAAACATGCAAAAATGGAGACCAAAGAGGGGTAATGAAGCAAGTCATACATGGAGGTCCCCAACAGTGTTGAACCCTTCTTGAATGTTGAAGAAGGGCTCAAAATAAGCCTAACCACAGTTTACATCATGCTCGAAAACAGATCACACATAGGCTAAAAGAATCATGCAAAATAATGGCATACAAAGGGGTAATGAAGAAAGTGTCAAAAATAAGCTTCAAACTGTAATAAGCCCTTAATGAAACATGGAATATAGCTCAAAAAAATGACATTTTATGTTTTGGTCGGAGCTCACAACAGCAAGTAAAGAGGCTAAAAAAAAATGAGGCAAAAATGAACTAGAAAGAGGGAGAAGAGTGCTCACCCTTGAAGACCCAACCTTTGCTGCCTCTAAGACTGAAAAATGTCGCCTCTTAGCTGCTGGAAAGCCACTCCTATCTGCCGGAATGGAGTAGTGGTGGTGGTGCTTGGTGGTGGTGAAGAAATGGGTGTAGGAACTTGGAGTTTTAAGGTTAGAATATAGAGAGAGAGATTGTATGGAGGAGCTCCCAAATCAGATTTTTTGTAACCCTTAAACCAGCTGGGGAGGGGCTGTATATATAGGCAAATGAGGTGAAAAAGAGGGGGGAAAAAAAGGGGGGGAATTTCGGATTCAAAATTCCCCCCAAAAAGGCCAAAAGGGTGAGGTAAAGGGGCAAGTAATAGCTGCGGGTCCCAAATGGCCGAGAGCCCTTCAACAAAGTTGAAGAGGGGCTCAAAATAAGACACTTTTTAGTTTACGACCAAGTCCAACACAGCCCATAAGTATGCCTAAAATACCGTGCAAGGAAAGGGAAAAAACGAGGGGTAAAGAAGCAAGTGGTATATGGAGATGTCAAACAACAAAAGGTCCTTAATCAAACATGAAAAGGACCTCAAAATATGACTATCTCAAGTTTGGGTCGGATCCCAAAAATGTAGAATGAAGGTTCGGGAGCCAAAACACGCAGTTCGGGGCCCGAAAGTGGGCTGTTAGGCACCGGGAGTGGTGTTCGACCACAAAGTTGGTCTCTCGAACCCCAGTGTCCCTCAAAAGGGAGTAAATAGGATGCATGCCAAAAACTGGGGCAATCGGAGATGGTTAGGTAGTCCCGAATCAAGGCACACGGCCTGACGGCTTCGAAAACCGGGAACTGGGCTCCGAAATGGGCAAAATGGCCTACGACCACGAAATGTAGCCCATGGCCACTGAGAGATGGTCTACGAGACCTCTCCCTCCCTTTGGGAAAAGAAACAGAGAAAATCAAGTCTGGTTCGCAAACCGAGGCAAGGCATAGAAGAGGGTTCGGAAGTCCGGAGGCAAGGCTCACGGCCGAGACTCTGAGACTTCTGAACGAGCACAATATGCAACATCACCGAGCGCTCAATCGGTGACGTCTGAGTCTTAAGGTCGGTCAAAAATGGGGTGTCTACACCGAGTTGTGTATAACTCATAAGGATTACTGGGGAGTCAAACTCCTACCCATTTCTATGATGAAATAGTGATGTCTGCAGCGTGTTAGGATAAGCAATGCTTTTGATGATTCTTATATCTAGGAATACATAGCGATCCCAGTTTTGACCAGACCTTTGTTATATTCCAGATTCGGGTTTCGTGGCTTAGTATTGTATCCATGCCTTATTTTCCTCCTTTAACTCTTTGAATTTGAGTTTTGGAATATGTTGGACGTGTTTGGAATAGGTTGGTTACTAGTTGGTCTAGATTGTTACTGCTCGGATTTTGGCTTCTTCGCTCGAGCGAGGCTTCTTGCACTCGAGTGAGCCTTGTGAAATTTTCTTCTTCGCTCGAGCGGGTTTTGAGAGTTCTTAGGTTTCCTTCTAGACGTAGCATTTCTGGGTAGATGAAGTTCTTCGCTCGAGCGAGACTTCTTGCGCTTAAGTGAGCGTGTGCATATGCGAAATACCTGAAGGCATGTATTCTACGGTCAAGCGACACTTCTTGCGCTCGAGGGAGGTCAATTGTTGTGTCTGGTCGCTCGAGTGACAACTCCTTCGCTCGAGCGAGGTTCGCGTATATCAGTTCGCAGCAGTGTTATTTTATATCACTTTTTGGTTCATTTTCTCACATAAACCCTAGCCCAGCTCCTCTCTCTAAAATACTTTCTCTCTCTCTCTCTATAAATACACCTTGGTTTGGAGATCTCTCAACCCTAGTTCATTTATTAAAAAGGTGGAGCATCTTGTGGGCTTCCATTTCATCCGAGTAAAGCTTGATTTTGTGCATTTTCGAGATTCTCCTTTTTCCTCTTTGAGCTTCTACACTTGAGGTAGGGATATTCTACACCTTGTTATGGTTTTTAACCTAGGTATTTGTCATTTTGTGTAAATGGTGAGATTTGGAAAATTTGGGTAAAGTTAGGGTTTAATCAAAAATTAATGAGGGGTTTTCTATCTTGGATTCTAAAATGACTATGGGACCTTGTGTATGAAGTCCTCTAGTGATAAAATGGTGAATTTGGCCTTGGGGTTAATATTTGGAAAATAGGGAAATTTGCCCTAATGTGAGTTAAATAAATTATTTTATATAAGTGATGAAATTGATATGGGAAATATGAAATTGGGAGGATGCATGAATGAATGGTGTAATTGGATTTGTTAAATTACTCACTTATGGAAATTTGATAAATTATCTATTTGAAAGATTGTACATCTGTTTAAAATATCTGTTTTGGGCTATCGGTTGAGGATAACTATGATTGTTGTAGAAACTGCATGTGGATTAGGTGAATTGAAACCTTTTATTTTTTATTTTTAATTTACCTCATTGAATATGATGGTATGATCAAGATATTGAAAATGTGTCATGGATAGTCATTGTATATGACGACACTTTTAATACATTATATATGTATCTTTGTTTGGGAGGAGATAGGGGATGTACTCCATTGTTTGGGAGGAGATAGGAGATGGACTCCATTTTAAAATTAAGTTGGCCAGAGTGTTCTGGGTGAAAGTCCCGAAATCTTATAATTATGGGTGCCGATTTCCTCAGATGTGAATTCCGTAAAATGGCATGTTGAAGTGTTTTGAATAATAGATGTTGTTAAAGTGTAAACCAATGAATTGTAATTTCATTTGGTGTGTTTAGATGACAATGAACTTGACTCATAAATTGAATTAAAATGTATGGATGGAAACGGATTGAAATGCAAAAATCTACTTTGAATGGTCTTGGAAAGAATATAAGTTGGTCATAAACATTGAATATAATTATACTTGGCATTTATATCTTAGTTAAATCTCATATATTGTGTTAGTTTATCTCTACTGGGCTTTGGCTCACCCTACTTGGGAAACTATTTTCAGGTACAGGCGACATGTCTCCTCTAAGGGCGTAGCTTAGGAGGACTAGGGGCTGAAAGCTTTATTTTTGTTATGATATGTTTAAATGTTTATTCAAGCTGAGGGTTTTATATGTATGGAGCTTAGGACTCTTCCTTTTGTTGTAACCAAGTGATAACTTGGAAAGATGTAAGCCCGTAGGACATTTATTTTGTTGTTGTTAATCTATTATTACATGTTATAGATTCAGGATGAATATTCATGAATGTATGATGCACGTAATACCCATTTTGTAATATAAACTCTGATGAATGAAAGTATAACATTTTCTATTATGTTTATGAATCTCTTGGGTTGGATTATCTTTTTTTGAGGGTGTTACAGAATATCTAATGGAGTATGGCAAGATATTCTTTATAAGAATCACCTATATAAGTGTGAACTGAGCCGGTTCTATGTGTTTTATAAGGTCTACAATTCTTTAGAGCACTCATGAAGTACCAAGTTATTTAGGGCCAAAATGAATACAATCGTGAGAACTAAATTGTGTGTAGAAATATGCTGTGTGAGTTCTATTGTCTTGATTTACAAAAACGGCAGAACAGTTCAAGACATCATGTTCACTGATTAGCTAGTAAATCCGATATTGTCTCACAAGGGAAGGTTCAAAGCCAAAAGCTACCTATCCTTTATAGAATATCTCTGATTTCTGTACTCTCTTTAGAAACATCATGTTGTTGCATTTTCTCTCCGTCAATTCCATTTATGTAGGGAATTGTTGGAAAGTTTAGTTTTATAAGCTTATTTTGGGTCAATTTTGAGCCCAAATTTAAGTAGAGCCCATGCGTCTTTTGAGTTAGATCCCAGTGGTGACGTGTCCCTTGCCATATGGCAAGTCACACAACGAAGATGATTCATCAAAACCATTTATGGATGAATGGGAAGTTGACGTCATTTTTGATTTCGTGAAGTAGAAAGTTGAAGAGACAATTGTGGGTTATCTTATTTTGGTTGTCCCATATAGAAACAATAAGAAAATTTGTATAAGTATATAAGTTCTAGGTTGACATACATGGGATGGCCCCCAAGAGGCATCCCAAGTTTTGTAAGGAGGGGAGTTATGGACAAAGTGGGTTTGACCCAAATCCATCACACGCGCTGCAATCGCTGTCTGTCCGGCCGACTGAGTCGTGCTAGGTGTGGTTGTGGGTTGGGTCCTACCTTTAATTTTTTGGACAAAATTCATTTGATTTTTTTTTTGAATTCTTGTGGGAAAAATTTAAATTTCCAAACAAATTGATTCAAATTTTTGCACAAAAATTTGAGTTCAAATTTTCTGTCTGAACTAGTGCCTCTCTAGTTACCTTCTTTCATCTTTTCCGGCGGTTCAAATTCACACATGTTCAAAGGATTTTTTTGCCTTTCCGAATAGGTACCACAATGCCTATAAATACAAGCCTTTTCCAGTAGATTCATTCATTCATTTTTTCCTCTTTTTCTTCCCTCCTGCATTTGTTCTTCATATTAGTTCATAGAGTTTTCTGAGAGTTTCAGAACTTAGGTTTGGTTTGTCTGATAGATTGTTTGTAGTGCTATTACAATATATGGTTTTTAATCATTTTATTCTGAGAGATGGACGTCATTAATCCGTGAGCACCTTGTAGCGACGAATCTGTCTTAAGGACAGAGTGTCACACACTCGACTTGATCATAGTCTTCCTATTTTTATTTTTCAGAACAAGAACTTTTTGTAAGTACAATATTTTGTTTGTTTCAATTTATTTATTTATTTATTTATTATTATTATTATTATTATTATTATTTTTACGCAGAAGATTTTCCAACAGTATTAACTATCTTCAGTTTAATCACTTGAGAAAAAATGACCATTTGAACAAAGTTTTGATGAACATAAAATGAATAATTTCCATAGATATGTCGGTTTTGGCAATGGACTAAGAAGCATGGACACAAACACGTGACACAATAAGAACACGCCGACATAATAATTTTCAAAAAATGCAAGAAACGACACATGGGGACACACACAGAATATATAATTTTATATTGATTATATGTCAATATATAAATATATCATTTTAAGACGATAAATAAATGTAATATAATACTAATTTCTATAAATTGACATTAATTTTCTTTTATCATCGTATTCTAAGTTATTTTGTTTAAACTTATAACTAGTTTTATATGTATCTAATCAATGGACATGTGTGTTCTCCAAGTTTGTCCGAGTCTATATTCTTTTTTAAAAAATAGGATGTGTTTGGATTTGTTGAGACATGTTTGATAGTATAATAGCTTTTGTGTCTATTTTGAGTTTGATTAATTATTTGAATCTAGAATGCTTAATCAACGGTCTAGATTTAAAAAATTTACAAATTAAGGGTTCAGATTATAGTTGCCAATAGATGTGTTAGTTACAAACTAAAAGGTACCTAATGGTATGTTTGTATCTATTTGAATAGAACCAAACTAAAAGCTACCTATTGGAATGTTTATACCCATTTGAACAAACGCCAAACTAAAAGGTACCTATTGAAATATAAAGGCACCTATTGGAATGTTTGTATCCATTTGAATAGACAGCTCTGTGTTTATATAAACTCTTGTAGGCAACAACTTTTACTCATTTTGAAATTCTCAATCTCTTTCTCGGAATAGAACTATTTAATTAGGATTTCATTTCATAGGAACTTCATCAACTTTGCTAGTTGTCGTTTTTCATCCAAGGCTTGTTCTATCCTGGGAACCACTTGTAAATAATTTTATGGTGTTATGCATATATAACAATCTTCATAATCCAAAATCGTGAATTATCATGATTTTCACAAATAATAACATAATGCGGAAAATAAATAACATATCTAAATCAGTCATGCGAAACCTTCAAGTGACCCAAATTTGATTGAACATAAGCCTAATAATAATATTAGTGGAAAAAGGTTTCTCTCTCTTGACCCTCTTTAGAATACGTTATATTCAGAATAATTGATGGGTGATCTAAATATACTTTTATAGGTAGAGAGAGGACCAGTTTCCTAATATAACTATAACTCCACTTGCCCATCAAAGTAGGAGATTTGGAAACTACTCCATCTATTGACTAATCAAATAATAATTTGTGGTTCAAGATATGGAACTATAATCTTATTAAATCTATAATTCATATTTGCCACATCATGTGAATTATCATAATGACTAAATAATTAAATTTAGTCTTACATTCTCCCACTTGGCCTATATGATAACATACATCAAGATTTAATAAAGTATACATTAGGTGCGCAATAAATCAAATTCAACCTTACTTTAATTTGGTCATCATCATAACACTATAATTAAATAGTTCACTAATACAAGTCATAGCGGTTCTACACCAATAGTGCAACATAGTCCCTTCCATGTACCACAACACGAGCAACTAGTTTAATATAGTCCTTCAGTGAAGAGTGTATTTAAAAGGTCCAATAATGTCTTTTTATTAAAGACTATTCCTGTTATCATTCATTCATTCTCATATATGTACGTATACCATTCATAACAGGAAATATATCAGAAACATAGTTAATGAGATCTCAATGTGTCAACTAACACAATCAATCATAAACAACTGTTATGGATTACATTCAAGACCCATTCAATTGGCAAGTTTCTTAATTGTTTTTAAGAGTAATTCTGTCATCAATAGATCTGCACTTAAAAGTTATGTACTTATGTGTTTTATTGACACTTTCTGTTTCTGAAGTTCTTCTTTAACGACAAAGTATTTCAATTCTATGTGTGTAGCATCATTAGAATATTTGTCATTCTAAGAAAATAAAACAATTGTGAAATTATCACAATAAATTCTCAACAACTTGGCAACAAAAGTCGATAATTCTAAGTCTTGAGATAAAGTTCCACAATAACAATTCAAGAATCGTGGTCTCAAAGCACACCACAAATTCAATTTTCATAAGAGATATTTATTATAGTTCATTTCACATTTTTCATGATATTTCTTCTTCTCATAATAAGAACAAATAATCAAAAGTGAACTTTCTACTATCAATGCATCATTCAAAGTCTAAATCTAAGTAACTGTAGACGCGCCCGTGGGCTTCGCTCTACAGTTCGGACTCCCTTTTTGTGTCGCGGTTCTAAATCTGAACCAAAGAGTCCAACTCTGGCAAATCGTTTTGAAGAAAACACATTTTTGAAAAAAGTAGTGCCAAACATGGACTGCTTTGCCAGATACAGAGTCGCCACCTAAATATTTTTAAAATGGGAAATTTAGGAAACCCTGACTCGGTGCCGAAGGCCACGTGTCCGTCATCACCAAATGTCTTGGCTCGGGAGCTTGGGTATGATCGGGGAAGGTCAGCTATGAGCACCCCCTTTCACCCGGTTCGAAGACCGGCCTCTACTAACCGTGATATCCAATTTTGAAAACTTTATGCGTTCTTATTCCGATTATTTAACCTAGAATTACTATGTGATGCGCACAACACAAAAGTATAGACTAGATTGCCTAACTTGAAAATAAACATTGCATATCCGTTTTGTCTCGAAAAACGTGTTGGTTTTTGCTACTCGCAAGTAGGCTAAAATACGGATTTCAATGAGTTGTTCCAACTCACGCAATCCAACCTCCACCCACAGGCATTCAAGCAGTTTATCACATAAGCACTTAGCCGCATGGCAGGCATACTGTCATGGCAACATTCACACGCATGCGATATGCTAAAGCATAAATACTTACATCGTACTCCGTGCCGAAACAATAACCCGGTTAGCAAACATGCATGACCTAGTTCATGTTAAGTGGCTAATGCATCGCATACAGGGATGTAATCTAGACAGGCTCGGCTATCCTAAGCATGGCACATGAAATGCAACAACTATCACGTATTCAATTTGGAATTGAAAGTACGATGCAGTTTGTATGATGTACCGAGCCCGGTGCATGTAAACAGATGCATGGATGCACGCATGCATTGCATAAGGTATGCTAATTTAAAATGCCCTAATTTACCACTGTAAGCGGATAAATAAAAGGGTTAGAAAGAAATGAGGATTGGAAAACATACATGCCCACGCACTCACACTTATTACATTTTCGCCCTCGCTCGGAGGGACCAAAATAATAATACAAATAATTAACTACGCAAGATAATTAATTATTACAAATTCACTAAATTAATTAGACAAATAATTAGTCTAATTAAAACAGTAAATGCCTCGGGAGGAGGGCCCAAATGCGGCGCGCGCTCGGAATTGGCTCGGAATCGCACTATCATACAAGTATGCCTCTGTTTTCCCTGCTATCCTCCTCAGAAAATTACCAAAATCCCAGGAGTGCCTCTCAGGGCACTGGGGAGTACCACCGGCTGGGGCAGAGTACCACCGGCTGAAGGGGGAGACCACCGGCACTGGATTTTTCCATCGGCTGGGGAATCACTGCCGGTCGGCACTAAATAGTGCCGGTCGGCACTTAACACCTGCAGAACCTGCAACTCACAGCAGCAGAGGGCAAAACTTGCATGGCAATGCAATTCAAGGCATGTATGCACCAAACACACTCCCTATCATACTTTTGACTCAAAGGGGGATGTGCCTCGGTTCCCGGACCACCAATCACGCATTTCCATGCATGATGGCCCAAAGAATCGAGAGTGCAATTTTAATTTCAAATGCATGCAATGCAATCAAGCAAACAAGGGTGCCAAACCTCTATCATACTTCACTTCAAGAGGCCTAACATGCATGCGAATGTGATGCAACCCTAAGCATGTTATCTATCATGCAAAGTGAACAATGTGATGCACTTATGCAAGGCATTCAAGCAAACATGCAAACCAATGGGGATGGACTTATACATGAATTGGGCAACTCTAAAAGGCCTAAAATCAGTGGCCAAAGTGCTAAATTATGAGGGCCAAACACACATGCACACATACACATGTTAAGGTACCAACTCAAGGCATAAACAAGCAACATTCAAGCACACTTGAAGTGAGTTAAACATGGACAATTGGCATGCATATAAAGCTCTGAAAATCATGCAAAATATGATGCCAAATCATGCAACAAAGCAAGCCAAAGCATGCAACAAATGGTCCAAGTCTTGAAACAAGCCATTAAGGCTTAAACTAAGGCCAAGTCTACCAAGCCTCACAAAGCTAAAGGGACTCAAAACAGGTCACAAGCAGACCTAAATAAAGCCTAAGGAGCATCTAGATGGCATCTAAGAGGTTCAAGCACAAAGGCGTGCAACATGACCAAAACATGGAGCATTCAACACATGCTTTTAAAGCATTAAAGAAGCAACTAAGGCATGCATACAAGCACACTAAAAGGTCTGAAATACCATGTTAAATGGTTCCAAACCATCAAAAAGGAAGCAAGCAAGGCATGCTACACACTCACACTCCTAAGGCCAACAAGCCAAATGCAAAGGAGCTATGTAATGCATGATAAGATCGACCCAAATGGCTATGGACAGAGCTAAATCATGGCAAAATAAGCATACAAGCTTCACAAATGCAAGCTTAAAACATGCTCGAAGCTAAGGCATACAACCTAGGCATGTTAAGGCATAAAGAGGCATTACAAGGCAACTATACTAAGCATGCATAGGAGACCAAAACCAACTTGAAATCATGTTATATCATGGCAATATAAGCATGGAAAACAAGTCAAACATGCTCAACACTCACTCAAGCATGAAGCTCCATAAGGAAGCAAAACTTGCCCTTTTCAAGGACATCAAGGAGAGGGGGTGGCCCTCCCTTTCTAGGACTTTAAGGCACCATCTCCACCACTGAAATCCCTCAAGATTTCAGTGGTGGAAAGGTCCAAGCACACAAGTCCCGGATCTCTCCAAAATAGCACAAAAATGAGCCCTTTTCAAGGCCTAAGGGTGGTCAAACTTGCTCAAACCACAAAACACTCTTAAGATACAACAAAGAGGGTTAAAAAACAGAACTTTTTTGTGTTATAGACCAGGCACAAAAGCTGTTTTAAAGCAAGCAAAAATAGAGTGCAAAAATGGGGTAAATAAAGTAAGTTTCTTACCCTTGAAGCTTTTCTTCACAAAGGTTGGAGTAGTTGGTCCCTTGAGCTCCAAACCAGTCAAGAACACTAAAAAACAGCCCCTAGAACCTCAGTTGCAAGGAGAAGGTGAGACACTAGGTGCTTGTGTGCAATAGTGTGAACTAAGGCACCTAGTGTACTAAATAAGCAAGAAAGGAGAGAGATAAGATAGATATATGATCTAACCTAAAACCAGAGCTTGCTCTCTCTCTAAAATGGCTGAAAACTCTCAAGAATTCCCCCAACCTTAAGCCAAGAGGAAGAGCCTTCCTCTTATAGAACTTGTAAGACTTACAAGCTAAGCAACTAAGGGGAAGCAAATTGCACACAGCTGTCTGAAAATATCTCAGAAAGCAAGTGCACAGTAGTCGGCAGGGCAAAATGGTCATTTCGCCAAAAAGAGTGCCGACCGGCACAATATAGTGCCGGTGGCCACACCAGCCAGCCGGTGGCCTCTAGCCACAGCCGGTGGTATATGGGGATGCCTCACAAAGCATTCCCTGCCTTCCCAAGGCAAAACAAAAGTGTTTGGTGCAAAACCAAACATCAAACGGTCGAGTTCGGAGGTCCTGAGGCAAGGCGCGCGTAGCCGAGAACTCCGGGAATCTCCAAACGAACACAAACATGGATAATCACCGAGTGTTCCAACGGTGACGTCCAAGTCTTGAGGACGGTCAAAAATGGGGTGTCTACAGTAACCAATCAATTCAAGATTATCAAACCTCATAAATGTGAGCAAGTAATCTTTTATTCCTTATGATTACCTTATCACTTCCTTATTTGAGCATAAAGCTTCTTACAATAAATGTATAAATAATCGTTTCCATTCCAATTGATCTTATAAAAAAAAAAAGTTTTCTTTTGCGTAAGACTGGATTTATTTCCTTTCGGAACATGGATAACTTTATGTGAATATTCTTTTATTCTAGATCTCTATAGAACTTTTAACATATACCTTCTGAGACAATCTCAACAATTCATGTGATTCATTCAGAAATATTTCAATTTCTACCACATAGATTGTCTTACCAATATATTTCATTTCAAAGTTCTTAAAGAGAAATTTCTTAACTCGTGCAATAAATCACGTACATTATTAAGAAGCAAAATATCATCAACATACAAAATCATAAATATAAACTTGCTCTCACTGATCTTGTACACTAATTAAAAAATGTTTTCTTTAAATCCAAAGGAAAATAGTATCATAAAACTTAAGATACAATTTTTAGAAAGCTTGTTTAAGTCCACAAATTGATTTCTTAAGTTTGCTAGTCACATTTTCATTTTCCGCAATAGAGAAACCTTTGAGTTGATCTATACAAAATTCTTCATCTAAACTTTTTTTCAGAAAATTAATTTTCACATACATTTAATGCAACTCAATATCATGATGAGTTAATAATGCCATAATGATTATTAAATCAACTCTTTAAGATATAAGTGAAAAAAGAAATATCTCATTATAATCAATGTCTATTTTCTGAGTAAAATCTTCGGCCACATATCTAGCATTATGTCATTTTATATTGCCCTTAGAACAATAAATATTTTTGTATCCTTAGGCAATTCAATGAAATCCCAAATTTCATTTTGTTCTATTGATTTCAACTCATCATTTATGACATCAATTCATTTAGTAGAATCAATACTTTCTATGGCTTGTGACAACAAAACCGAGTCTTTACTTATCCCAATATTATAATAAAATTATTATAGATATACCACATAATCATTCGAAATAACAAATCTCTTTACCTATGAGATCATCTTAATATTATTTTTTGTAGTTCTTCTACAACTTTTCATGGGTGATAATTGCATTATGGAGTAATTGATTATTCATTTATTGTTCCAAGACATTAAGTTGTTTAACAACTATATGTGAGAATTAAATTAATTTTAATTCAGAAAGAAGAATACCTCCTGCCATGATGTTCAAGCCTTTGATTCATTATCCTTGAGTGATCAAATCTTGAATATATAAAGAAGCCCACTCGCAGAACACTTTTACAGAACCATATGAGAAAAATGAAAGGGATAGAGTTTCAAGCCTATTCTATGCACAAAACAATGTCTCTGTTTGATGGCTATCACAGGCATATATATAGATAGGCTTGGACCCATATCCAATTGTAACTCCTTATAACTTCCCACCATCAGGGAAGTAGTAAAGTCCCATGAAACCACCATATGGGATATTAAACAGACATCAGTTACCCATTAACCATTAAACTAATTAATTGGTCATTAAACCAATTAATTAGTCATTAAACCAATTAAA